>CAJNJA010018826.1:341-10442 GCA_905231915.1 Symbiodinium necroappetens | reverse complement strand
CACTGGGCTAGGCTGAAGTCAGTCTGCAGAGCCCCCATGCAGAGGGGCACCAACACAAACAACACGTACGGAAAGACTAATGTCGCACAGTTCAGCTCGTCCCCTCTGCCGTGGCTAGGTACTCACTTACGGAACCTGGGAGCGCTTCGAAACATGTGCACCAGCAAACCCCGCGTTGTCCATGGCTAAGCCCCCAACAACGTCCCCCAAAGCGTTCCCTGCTACGTGAAACGAAGGGCCTGCACACCGGGTCTCAAACACAAGACGATCTCAACAGATCTACCCCTAGCTGCAGTTACGGGCCCCAAGGCTCAACGACTCTCACTTGTCGACCCTCATGTGTGTTTGGCTCGGCCCCCCCAGCTGCCCTGATATTCGGAAGGAAGAGAAAAGAAACGTAGAGCCCCTAACAGCCAAGCCTTAAGCCCCTCAGTCATCATTGTCAAGGGAGCTGGGGGTGGTGAATCTACGCCTAGGTTCACGTCTGCGTCCCCCTCTCACTGCGCTCACTTCGGCTGCGGCGGCGGTGGTAGTAGGTCTCTCGGTACTGGCCGCCTCGTTTTGCCCCCCGTCAGCGGTGGTAGTAGACGTCGACGGTCTGGCCGCCCCCTCTTGTGGTTCTGGCAGCTCTGGTGCCGAGTCTTCCACTAACTCGACGTCGTCCCCCCAGTGCTCTGTGGTCCACTGGTGTAGGTGCGCATGACGGCGACGCTCACCATCGCCTGCATCTCCCCCGTCAGGAAGGGCTGCAGCTGTCGCAGTTTCCGCTTGGCCCTGTAGACATGGATGGCCTGCGGTCCCCCCGCTGCAGGTTGTCTGGTCGTTGTCGCACTTCCCCCTGTCGCCAGCGCAATGACGTCCGCGGGGTGCGTCGCAGTGGCACTTACCCCCTCTGCCTCGCCTGTGTGCGGGTAGGTGCCGACCAGCACGTGGACCCCATCTGCCGCTGCTGCGAGGAGGTTCTGCAAGGTCGCCAGCTGGTCGTCCGGGTACTTCCCCAGTCCCCCGTGGTGCAGGATTTCTTCCAGCATCTCAGCTGCCGCCTCTGCCGCATCTGTGGCGTGGTGTGTCCTCGTCCAGTGTCTCGAGCGTCGCCCCCCAAGGAGCAGGCATCCCCCGGCTCGCACCAGGTCTTGGACTTCTAGCAGTTCTCCCCGGTCAGGGGGGCTGCCGCCCAGCGTTGCGCGGTCTGCCATGAGGCCTACCACTAAGGCTGCGACCTGGAATGCGTTCGGGCTTGGCGGGGCAGGCTGCGGCGTTGCTTGTCCCCCCAGCAACATGTCTCTCGCTTTCCTCAGCATTCTCTCCACGTCGGGTAACTGTAACTGGCATGCTAGGTTGGCGGCTTCAGCGAGGTGGTGTGCTGCGCTGGTGGCTGTTGTGTTGTTGGTGGGCCCCCCTGTTTCAGCTTGTTCGCTGTGTTGGTCCTGGCCCCCTGCTTGCTCACTGGCTGCTGCGGTCTCGGCTTCCTCACGCTGCAATTGTTGTTGGGCTTGTCTGCGGGCTTTCTTGAGTGGGCTCGGCGTGCCCTGGTCGTTGTTGATATGGCTTGCCTGGCTGCTCTCCCTTCTCTCTTGCTCCTCCTGGGCCCGTGGCTGGGGTCTTGCTTCTGGTCCCCACGTTTCCTCCTCCGTGGTGGTTTCTGGCATGTCCTCGGGGTGGTCTTCTAGGGATCCAGGACTCTCCGGCTGGTACTGTGTGGCTGCTGGTTGGCATGGTGGTGGTGTCCATGGCACCGTTGCTGCTTCGGCTTGGTCTTGTGTGTCCCCCGCTCCGGCTGCTGCTGTTGCCCTGTTGCTTGGGCTGTTGCTTCCCCCTCTGGCTGGGGTTGTTTGCACTAGGCTTTGGTGGTCCGGTGGTGGATCCTCGCTGGGCCAGCTGCTCTCTGAGTCGCTCGGTGGTTGTGGTGGGGGTCTCTTGGGGGCAGCTGGTTGCGGCCTCGGCGTGTCCCCCTGCTTGTGTTGGAATGCTGCTCGGGCTGCCGCTGAGTAGAAGGAGTATCCCCCTGCGTGTTGTGTAGGTGTGGTTCTTCCGTGGTCGGTGCGCTGCGGCTGGCTGGCTGTCTGCGAGGTGGCAGCCGTCATGGCTCCCTGTCTCTCTGCCTCTGCGGTCGCGCCTCCCATTGGCTGCTGCTGGTATGTCGGTGGTGCTTGCTGGAGCTGCTGTGGTGGCGCCTTGGGTTGGGCTCTGCCGGGTGGTGCCTTGGGCTTGGCTCTCTGGGGGACCGGCTGTGTTCCCCCGCTGCCGCGTCCGTCGTTGTTGATCTCCCCCTCTAGTTGGCGGGCTGGTCCTGCTTGCTCTGCGGTGGCTGCTTCTTGGCTGGCTCGCTGCGGTTGCTGTTGTTGGGTTGGTGGCCTGTCTGTGGGCGCCTTCGCCTGGGCTGTGGCTTGGTGGTGTGGCTGCGCGGCTTCTGCTGTCGGTGTTGGGTCCTGTCTTGTCCCCTGCGGTGCTTGCTGGCCCCTCGTGTGTGTAGATGGTCCCCGCCTCCACTGCATCGATGACCATCTGCTGCAACTCGTGCTCTTGTAGGTGTGCCGACATGTTCGGCAAGTTGCCTTGAGCTTGGCGACGGGTACGGTGTATCAACTCCCCGTCCTCTGGGTCTAACCAGGTGAGGCTTGGCTGCTGCGCGGGCCCATCCCATTGTAGTCTGTAGTGGCCTGTCTGGAAGGCCGCAGCCCCCGGTTCGCGTTCACGAGGGTATGCCCGTAGGAACAAGTGCCACATAGATCCCCCCGCCGCTGCCACGCGAAGAGGATGTACCTCGCCTTGAGCTCCCATGGAGAGCAGCGGTCCCCCCCCAATGCGCCTCCCCTGCTGTCTGACTCTCGCGAAGCCTCTGCGCTTGACTCGCTGGTAGCTTGGGGTGGCGGGCGAAGTTCTGGAGAGCACGCAAAAGCCCATCCCCCAGGCGCAAAATACCTGAAGTGCGCGTAGGAATGTTGGGAGATGGGGAGCGGCGGCGGCATTGGGTTGGGGGAGGTACCCCCCCATTGAAGCCAAGTAGTAGTTGGCTGGCGTGCTCCAAGTGACTGGCGAGTCTAGGGGGAAAGGCACTGGTACGGGTCGCCCCCGTTGAAATGTGGATCGCCGTGGGGTGCTGCTGTGACGTGGCTTCGCCGGTTCTGTCGTCTGCTTGTGGCTGTGTGGGTTGGCTGTGGCTTGCTGCTGCCGGTGTTTGTCCTGTCTGCGCCTGCAACGCCTCCATTCTAGCTTCGTGCCGTCGCTCGGCATCGGAGCTCTCCTTGCTGCCTGGCGCTTGGCGCTGGCTCCCCGCTGCTGCTTGCTCCTTGGTGCGGTGTGGCTGTTGGTGGGTCTCTGGGGAGGTGGTGGAGGTTGAGCAGTGTCGCGAACTTGGCTTTGTCCCTCTCATGCCTGGCTTTCGCTTCTGCTGCCGCTTTGCTGTCTGGGGGCGGCTCCCCGCTGCTGCTTGCTGGCTGTGGGGGTGTCCCCCCCTCTTGTGGTTGGTCTTCGGCAAAAGGGATCATCCCCACCATATGTGCTGCTTGGTTCCATGTGAGGTGAGGGGGTTTGTCAACCCCCTGTCTGCGGAATTCTGCTCTGATTTCCGACTTAGTGTGCTTGTTCCCTCTGCGCTGGTCGCCTTGCCCCTCGTGATAGGGCCTGTCTGCTCGCCCGCATTTGTCATCTGCTGGGCAGCTCTCCTCTAGTGGTGGTACCTCGCCTCCTCCCCCCTCTGTGGGGTCTGCTGCTGCAGCTGCGTCGGTGTTCGCCGAGTGTTCTGCTTCCTGCCCCTCTGCCGCTGCTGCTTGTCTCAGTGGTGGCTGCTGGTCTGCGGTGGCGGCTTCTTCGTGGGCCGGTTCGTGGTGTGGCTTGTCTTGCTGTGGAGCCTCGGCTGTTTGCTGGCGCCATCTCCCCGGTCTGCTCCCCTCTTGTCCTGGGGGGGTCGCTGCCGTTGGCTTGCCGTGTGTGTCGTGTGGTGTTGCGCTGTCCGCGTGAGCTGGGGGGTGCTGTGGGGTCCTGTTGTTTGTTGTTGGCTCGGTGTTGCCTGTCGCGGTCTGCTCCGACCGTGGTCCGGCTTGTGCTGCCTCCTCCCTGGCCTCCTCGGGCCCGCTGCTGGCTGGTGGCCCCGTCTGTTCTGGGTTCCAGGGGTCCGGGTTTGGCTCGTTGTGGCTGCTTGTGGCTGGCAGGCCTTCGTCCTAGTGCCACGAATCTGTTTCTGGGTCGTACGGCAAGGGGTATCTGACTGTCCATGGTCCCCTCCTCTCCGCTGCCGCTGCTGCTGTGGCGTCTGGTGCTGGTCCGGCGTTGCTCGCCTCCCCTGTGCTGGAGCTGCTCTGCGCCCCCGCTGCTGCTGTCTGCTGTGGACTTGGTTGTGTGGTTGCTGCGGCTTGTGGTCCGCCGTGGCTCCCCCCAACTTGGCTGGAGCTGCTCGCCCCTTCTGCTGCGTCGGCTTCCATGGGCTCTGGGGGGGGTGGCCCCTCCCAGACGTCATCTTCGATCTCCCCTTCTGGCAGCCTCGGCATCCACCTCCCTTCTCGGTGAATCCACGTCGTTCCCCGAGGCCACTGTTGCGTCAAGCTTTTGGGTGGCGGCGGTGGGGGGACGCTGGTTGTCGTCGTCGTGTCCGGGGCTCCGAGCCGTGTCGTTCCGGCCGTCCCCCGTGCCAGGCTCCAAAGCACTGCAACAGTACCAACCCAGAGCCACTTGCCTCGTCTGCTGCCCCCTGTCTTGGGCTGCATCGCGGTCTGCCCCCCCAGCGACATGCTGAGCGGTCGGACAAAAACTGGCGCTGCTGTGCTGAGGCTCGGGCCGGGCTGCCAGTTGCGGCTGATAGCTGGCACTGAAATGCGACCAAAAACTTCTCCCGTGTGACAAGCAGCCAGCGTGACAGCGACATGCTGAGAGACATGCTGCACATGCTGTTGAATGACATGCTGTCAGCTTCCGTTCTCTCCTCCCCTTCTGTCTGCGGTGTGGCGGTGTCGGTGTGCTATGGGAATCCCCTGTGGCATGGTACTGGAGCGCCGTGCTAAGAGCGTGCGGTGGTGTGTGTGATGTCTGCTGTGTCCCCTGGGGTGTGTGCACAGACGTGTCGGCGGGTATGCGCGCAAACGGCGTGCATAGGCTCCCCCTGCGGTTGCGTGCATTCGTCCGGGCTTGTCGCCCATCATTCATGCTCTGTCGTCCCGGAGGCGGGGCCTCCGCTGTCGTCTGGTGCGGTTCCGGAGTGCTTGTTGTTGTCCCCGTCTCGTGGGGGCGAGGTTCTGCAGTTGCCCCTGCTTGCCGCTGCTCCAGGGGGGGTCGAAGGCTTGAATGAATTTGTCCTCCAGGCTGTTCCACTTGATGCGGTCGGCTGCTGCTTGCTCCCACTCGGCCCCTGCTATGGTCACGATGTGCCGTTCTGTGTCCAGGCTGCTGTTGAAGCGGCTGGCGTGGCGAGCCCCCACCCCTTGTGGCATGGCTTGTTGTTGTCTCCACCACCGCATCCCCCTCCACTGCAGCATGTCAAGCGTGGCTTGCTCTGCTCTGGCAACATGCCCCCACAGCCCCCAGATCATGCGAAGCACATGTGTGGACCATCTGTCTTGCTTGTTCTTGTGTAGGTGCACCCGTGCCATTCGCAGCGTGCGCGTGTTTCACTCAGTCCATGCCTCCCCCGGTGCGCGTGCCCCCCCCACCATGGTCCGAACCTGTTGCAGTTGAAGTGTGTTCGCCGCCCTGAGTAGGGTGTCTTGGACGGGCCACGACTCGCAACCCCACAGTGCGCTCTGTCGCACCAGCGTGGTGTGAAGGTTGAGCCTTCGTTTGAGGGCGGTTTTGCCACCAGGATCTGCTTGTTTTTGCCGAAGGCCTTGCGACCTCTCGCCCCCATCTCGGCTGCGAGGTGTTGCGGTCCCCCTGCAAAGCTGACCGGGGAACCAAGCACAGTGAGCGCTGCATCCCCCCCCTCCGGCGTGACAATCTGGCCGTCGATTTTGAACTTGAAGGGGTGGTCGGTGTTGGTAATGATCCGAGTCTTTTTGGGGTTGATGCGCAGCCCATGCTTGTGGAGTGTCCGCTGGAGCTGGTCAAGCGTGGCTTGGAGGTGCAGGGGGTTCTCCCCCCCAGAGGTAGGTGTCGTCCATGTAGCTTCCTCCGTGGTATGGAGGAGGAGGGAGCAGCGGGTTGTCCCCGCCTCTGTCTTGCTGCTGGGTGTGTGCCAGGGTCTCGGTTAGGGCCTCCCCCACTCGTGCCGAAAAAAGGACCGGTGAATCCGGCAAGCCCTGTCGGACTCCGTTCGTCTGCGGCACCCCCACCTCTTCACCCCCGACTGCAACGGTCACTTCCCTTGCCTGGAGCAGGCTTAGCCACAACCGCGCCTCCCATGGGTGAGCAGCCCCCACTCGTTCCTCCACCAAGCTTGCCAGACTGGTTTGCGCCACCGAGTCAAACGCCTTCTGGAGATCCAACTTCACTATCCAGAAGGGCCCCCCCCAGTCCCTTGCCATCCTCGCCACCTTCCTCAACGTGAGTATGAGTTCCGTGCCTTGTTTGCGTGGTGCCGCCCACTGGAGAGCGTTAAGGGGCGCCAGCGTGTATGCGCATCGGCGCAGGAGGAGCTGGGCGATTGCTTTGAGCACCGTGCTACTGAGGGTAATCGGCCTGGTCTCCCCCCATCCCCGAGGTTGTGTCTCCTTGGGGAGCAGCACCGTGAGCCCCTTCTCAACCGCCGCGGGGAGAGTCCCCGTGTACGATGCATCGCTGAGCATCTCCCTGACGCGATTCTCCCACACCGGGTGTTGCTTGAGGATGTGGAGTGCCTCGTGAGCGATCATGTCTGGCCCCGTGCACTTGTTGTTCTTCCACCTGGCGGAGACCCCCGACAGCTCGTCTTGGGAAAAGGGGATCCAGGGCTTGAGTTTGCACTGGTAAGAGAGCCTCCCCCGTCTGCGATCGAAGTCCACATCTCTTGCTCCCCCGTCGGACTTGGCGAAGATTTGCTTGAAGTGTGCCAGCAGAGCCCCCTGCCAGTCGTGGGTGTCGGTTAGCGCGGCCACCCATGCATCCCCTTGGCTGTTGTTGCGCCGTTGTTGCCGGTATGCCGACCAGTCGTGATGGCTGGCCCTGTCTGCTAGTTGCTGCTTCCAGGCTTTGTGCTCTCGGTGGAGTTGCTTGTTGATATCTTTCCAGGCTTGCCGTCGTTCTTGTCCGGGTGGGAGTTGGTGTGCTTTTCGTCTGCTGGCTTTCAGCGCGCGGCTTTCAGCGAATCTGTCCCCATCCCCCCGGCCTGGTTTGGTGATGGCTTGGCTCACTGCCGCAAGTTGCCCGTGTCTGTCCCCTGGCGGGACTTTTGCGGCTTCGTCCAGAACGGTCTGCAGGTCTTCTGGTCCCCGGATTGCCACGTGGCGGGGTCCGCATGTGGTTGGCTGGACGCGGTTGGGCGGCGGCTTGGCTCTGAGCTGGAGCGTAACGGCCTCGTGGTCGGACCGGGCAATATCTCGCACTGATTGCACCCCCCCATCCAGTGAAAAGCACCCCTTAAGGAACACATAGTCCAGGCGCCGCGGCCGCAGCATGGTGGCGTACGGGAAGTGGGATGGCGTCGCAAGGTCTTGCGGCGGCAACCGAAGTCCGACCCTCTGTTGCCAGGCCAGAATAGCCTCCGCTCTGCTGGTATGTGCCTGCGCTTGTTGGTTCCCGGTGTGCGGGCTGGGCGTGAACTGCTCGTTGGCGTCCATCCCCACCAGGACCCTGCGTTGGCGCAGCGCTGTGCAGTCCCCCCACTGTGCCAACAGTGTCTCCGTGTGCGCTGTGGTGGCGTGATGTGGTACATGCGCACTGAGGGCCCCCCACTTGTGACCCAAGGTGGTGTGCAGCACGATGGCCACCCCCCCCGTCATGACTTGTGTGTTGGTGTGCTTGGCGGTGTGCTTGCGGAACGCCACCCCTTCACCCCTCCATTCCCCCTCTTGCTTCCCAAAGGCCAGCTTCCATACATGGTTGTGTGCATAGTACTTGCCCGGCTCTGTCACAATCTCTTGGAAAAGAAAAACTTGCACTGAGGCAAGAGCTTTGTTCCCCCCGATCGCCTGCAGCATCTCCAATGCGTTCGCAGCGGAGAGGCCGCCCACGTTCCAGGTAGCCACTGTGAAAGGCGAGTCAGCTCCCCCCTTCAGGGGAAACTGCGGCAGTCCGTGAAACTCGGGGGCGTCTTCCCCCTGTTCGCCTGAGCTTTCAGTGGGCTCGGTTCCTCAGCGCAGTGCCGCTTTGAGGCCCCCCCACTCCTCGTCGACTTCGTTCTCTGGCTGTCCTAGGCCGCGTGCCACGGCCTTGATGTTGATCCAGCCGGCCCCCGCCTCTTGTGCTTCTCCAGGTTTGGTAGTGGTTGCTGAGCAGATCCTGACCCCCTTGAGCCATACGGTGCCGGTTGGCCATTCGGTCTCGATCTGGTTGAGGGCCGCCCCCAGGCTGAGGCAGAGTCTCTTGCACTTCCCCGCCAGCTGCACCCTTCTGCGGCGCTCTGGGGACTGAGACAGCTGCATCCACAGGTAGCGTGTCTTGCCCTCGGCGTTCGTCCCCATTGCGATGTTGGCCTGACGCACTCGCCGGAGAGCCCCCGACAACCTTTCTCGCAGCTCTTGTGGGCTTTCTCCGTCCCTGGGGTTGTAGGGCAGGATAGCATATCCCCGGCGCACCCCCGGCACGAAAGCCATGTCGGTGTCCACATCCACGCGCAAGTCCTTGATCATCTGCTGCACCCCGCGGAGAGTCTCTTCCGCTGGCGTGTCATCCCCCCAGCCACCCATGATCAGCGCCGGCTTCCGTCCCCCAAGGTCCGTGTCTGCCGTGCTCCCCGTCGCTGATTGCTGTAGTGTCTGCACCTTTGCCTCAAGCGTCTGCAGCCTGGTGCTCATCTTGAGCTGGGCCCCCTGGATGGCCTCCACCGTCTGTTGTTGGTCGTGCTGTTGGTTGGTGATGGCCTGCAGGCGCTCCAGCGTGCGCTCGAGCTGAGCTGTGACCCCCGTCTCCACTCGGTCCATTCTCGCACCGATTTCGGTTCGCAGGGTAGCGGTGCTGACACCGATTTCCCCCCGAACCACTTCTCTGATTGCGTCCAGACTGAGAGCTTCTTCTTGAGGCGCCCCCCTTTTCTTCGGCGAGGGGTTAGCCTCTGGATTGTAGTCGGTGTCCATCCCTTGCGGCGGGCCTCCTGCGGGTGACGATGCCATTCTTGATGCCGTCGGCGTAGTGGCACGATGCACAACGTACTCAAACTTTAGCTCCCCCTCAGGCTCTCCCGGATCGCACCTGCCCCCTCGGCCGTGTATAGTGTTCGCCGACCCCCGTCAGGTAGCGGGCGACAAGCTCCCTCACACGCCTCGAAGAAGGATCACGAACAGAAGCACTCTTGACTATCTCGCTGGCCCGGACCCCCGTGAGGAAGTGCGCACAGATGCCCCCCTCGGCGCTGTGCAATGGCGCGGCAGAGAGACCGCGGAGTGGGAAAGGCCCCCGGGTTGAGGCGGGCTAGGGCCTGGCAGCAAAGAAGGAAAGAAAGGAGCAAGGAGGAGAGCAGGTCGGCCCCAGCCCCCTTGAACCGCTCACGGCTTGAGCCAAAGTCTCTCTCTCTCTCTCTCGCTCTCACTCTTCCTACTGGTAGCACAGCTGTAGCGGAGCTCTTGCAAGGAGTCCTTAGTCCTTTCAGTCCTTCCGAGTTCTCCAGAACGTGAACATGCCGACTCCACACACAGGACCAACACTTACGACACTCATTGCTGGGATGTCCACGAAGAATGCGACTCAACTGTCCCGCAAAGCACCTTTCCAAGATAAAGCGTCTTGTCGATCAACGAAGGTGTCGAAATCCTCTGTGGCACAAAGCTGCAAGTGTGTCCAACACGGCTGGCCCGAAAAGCCTGCCCCTAGCGAATCATGCACAGAATGTGAGAAGCTCGAACCTCACCAGTGGTGCATTGTCTTGTGCTGTAGTCAACGTGCCTTCAAGGGCACGATTTTCCTAGCCTTTTTCCGCCGACCCCGCTCGCCGGGGCGGCGCCCGTGAGTCCCCCGAAGG
This sequence comes from Symbiodinium necroappetens, assembly GCA_905231915.1. NCBI lineage: Eukaryota > Dinophyceae > Suessiales > Symbiodiniaceae > Symbiodinium > Symbiodinium necroappetens. The sequence goes on along the minus strand of CAJNJA010018826.1, from coordinate 424 downwards.
TTTTCTTTCGTTTCTCCACCACCACCCTTACCACCGCTCTCTCTAAAGAGTATTTAAAGGCTGCCAATGCGTGTCCATGCCCC
>CAJNJA010018825.1:0-10442 GCA_905231915.1 Symbiodinium necroappetens | reverse complement strand
GTAGCAGCAGTAGCAGTAGCAGTAACTAGGAGTAGCTAGAAGTAGCTCGAAGTAGCTAGACGTAGCTAGCAATAGCTAGCAGTAGGCTTCATCGAGCCCGAAGACCATAACCCTTTACCTCACAGGCCCTTAACCTTACCGCGAAACCCTAACTAATCGTACCATCGGTCGCATCCCTTATAACAAACGTCCTCAATCGTAACCCTTATAGAAACGCCTATAGTGCTTTCGAACCCCCAACAGCCCAGAGGCTTAAACCCTTGGATGAGAGGAGCCCTCGTAGGAACCCTTCTAGGAACCTGCACGGCAATCTTGTAGAAACCTAGACCCGGAAACCCTAAACCCCCAAAGCCCCAACCCCTCAACCCTTTATGTCCAAAACCCCAAAACCCTAAACCCTTAAATCCTGAACTCTAAAACCCCAAAACTAAACCCTTAAACCCTAAACTCTAAACCCCTAAGCCCTTGTCACTCAACCAGTGCCCTCACAAACCACCCCTGAAAAACTAGACCCCTAAGCCCCCTGTAGAAGCAGTTCTGCAAACCCTAATCCCAACCCTAAACCCTAAGCCCTGAAACCCTAAAACCCTAACCCTAAAGCCCTAAAGCCCTAAACCCCAAACCCTGAAACGCTAAAACCCTAAAACCCTAAAGCCCTAAACCCTAAACCCTAAAACACTACTAAATCCCTAACCTTTAAAGGAACCCTTAGAGATCCCTTGAAAGGAAGCCTAAAACCCTAAAACCCTAAAGCCCTAAGGCTCAAAATAGCCCAAAAGCCATATATAGCATGGTCTTTGGGCCCAAAAACCTTGAAATATGAGTCCTTAGAGCCTTCCCTAAGCCCTAATACCCTAAAGCCTTCCTAAACCCTAAAACTCTAAAACCCTAAACCTATATATATATATACACACACACACACACGCACACATATAAATAAACCCCCAAAAGCCGTTCTGCCAGGCCTCCAGGTCGAGGCCGCTGCGCAGGGCATGGCGGGAACCCAGCGCTCCTTCTTTAACCTTCTGGCAGCTGGGCTTCGGAGGCTTTAGGGGTTTAGGGGTTTAGGGGTTTAGGGGTTTTTGTAAGTTTAGGGCTTCGGGCTTAGTGGGTTGAGGGTTTAGGGGTTGTAGAGCTTGGGGTTTAAAGGGCGGCTCAGAGCAGGAAGTTGAGGGTTTAGGTTCAGAATTTGGGGGAAAGAGTTGCGTGGGGTTTAGATCCTTGGGCGGAGGGAAGAAGTCTGGGTGACATGTGTGAATGACATGCAGTGATACTTGATCGAGGCCATGGTCATGACGACCATCCCCCTCATCTTGCACATATATACATATATATGTTACATATATATATATATTTATGGTTATATATGTATGTATATATATATATGTATGTATGTATGTATGTATGTATGTATGTATGTATGTATGTATGTCGTGAATATGGTTATTATTATTATTGTTATTATTATGCTTATCATTATTATTAGTACTATTGCTTTTTAATATCAATATCAATAACAATAGATTTGTATTGTTAACCGTTTTGTCATTGTTGTTTCGTGTTTGTGTTATTGTTGTTGATATTATTACCGTCATTATCATCATGACTTTTATTACTACTAGCAATTCATCGTGACATCAGGTAGTCTAAGAGCTTTGGGCCCTTAGGGGTGGTGGAGAGTTTCGGCCTGTTCTCTTCAGCTTATGGAGGTCTCCATTGACTTCAGAAGGGTGATGAAGGTGGGTTCCACAAGTCGCTATGACGGGGCCTTTGCAAGGTTTCGTGCTGCACAAGAGGCAGGCTATCCGGACGCATGCCATGCAGGAATGAACGGGTACAGTTTAGAGTGAAGGAGAGCTTTCCGGACTCAAAACGAAAATCCTTCCGCTGTGCTTTCACCTTGAGAACCCTGCTCTGTTTTTGCCAAGCTAAGGCAGCCCGGGGCGGGGAGTCTTTGTCCGAGATTGGCCTCCGACTTCGTTCGATTCAATATAGGGGCCTTCATAGTTAGAATAGGGTTTGCGGATTCGGGTCTCCGGGCGTGTGCTCATTGATTGCCAGCTTCTTGAGTTGATCGGTGCTGGCTACTGACTGGCTCAACAACCATTTTTCTTCACACTGCTTCTCTGAGTCTTCGCTTCGTCCTTAAGCATCATCGTGGATCCTACAGCTGTCCACTGAGGAAGTGATCACCGGAAAAGCTGAGCAAAGAGCTGCATTGGTGGCAATGCAGAAGAACGACATTGACGAGTCCTCTCGAGGCATCTGCTCACATGGAGTTTCTTACGGATCCTGTTAAGAAGGGTCCTTGTGTGTATGCAGGGTCACTATGGCGCTGTTGTTTGCAACCCCTCGATATATGAAGTCAGTGAGCCAACAGTAGCCTCCAAGAGAAAAGAAGGATTCCATGCTCAGCAGCAGCACGGGTACCACGGTTGTTCGTAAATCCACAAAGCTCAAGTCCGAAAGCCTTGTGGTTGACTGGACCACAATCGGCGTTTTCTTGAACCCCAGGTTGTTTTGCCCACCTTCAAGTGACAGGTGTGTTTGAGTCCCTCGGGAAATGGCTGGCTCGTTTCGTGCTGGAGCTCAACCATTACCTGCCGGCCCCGGTGGACTACGTTGAGGTTCAGACCTGCAGGGGGAGGATGGGTTGGGCAGAGCCGAGCTTTCAGAGTCTCATCACCAGCAGTGCTCGAACCAGCAATTCCTGTTTTGTCAGTAGCAGGTGGAAGCGTTATGGAGTTGTAGCAGTGCGAGTAGTACGGCGGTGTGGTTGCAATCTTTGCTAGCAGCAGCAGCAGCAGCAGCAGCAGCAGCAGCAGGAGTAGTAGTAGTAGTAGTAGTAGCAGCAGGAGTAATAGTAGCAGTAGTAGTAGTAGTAGTAGTAGTAGCAATAGTACTAGAAGTAGACGTGGAAGTAGTCGTAGTAGCAGAAGTAGTAGTAGTAGTAGTAGTAGTAGTAGTAGTGGTGGCGGTAGTAGTAGTAGTAGTAGTAGTAGTAGTAGTAGTACTAGTCGTCGTTGTCGTGGTAGCAGCAGTAGTAGTAGTAGTAGTAGGAGGAGGAGGAGGATGAGGAGGAGGAGGAGCAGCAGCAGCAGCAGGAAGAGGAGGAGGAGGAGTAGTAGCAATAGTACTACAAGTAGAAGTGGAAGTAGTCGTAGTAGCAGAAGTAGTAGTAGTGGTGGTAGTAGTAGTAGTCGTCGTAGTCGTGGTAGTAGTAGTAGTAGTAGTAGCAGCAGCAGCAGCAGTAGCAGCAGCAGAAGGAGTAGTAGTAGTAGTAGTAGTAGCAGCAGCAGCAGTAGTAATTAGTACTTGTACTTGTACGAGTACGATTACGAGTAGTTGTACTACTACTAGTACTAGTACTAGTACTCCTACTAGTACCAGTACCAGTACCAGTACCAGTACCAGTACCAGTACCAGTGCCAGTACCAGTCGTAGTAGTAGTAGTAGTAGTAGGAGGTAGTAGAAGTAGGAGTAGTAGCAGTAGTAGTAGGAGGAGGAGGATTAGTAGAACTAGTAGTTCTAGTAGAAGTAGTGGGAGCAGCAGGAGTAGCTGGAGTCAGAGTAGGAGCAGCAGGAGTAGGTTGTAGGAGAAGGAGTAGGAGTAGGAGCGGGAGGAGTAGCAGGAAGAGGAGCGGGAGTGGGAGTAGGAGAAGGAGTAGGGGCAGGAGTAGGGTGGTGGTTCTGCTGGTGGTCGTGGTGGATAGACGGATAAAGTGTATTCGTAGTAGGAGTGGTGGCAGCAGTTAGAAGTAGTTGCTTAGAAGCAGTAGTTGATATTGCAGTGAAAGTAGTCACACAACTTAAAGCTTGCAATGAGAATCGTGTTATCTCTCCAACCTTCCGGTAGCGTTTCATCTTTAGGTCCTAGGCTCTGACTTTTATTCTTCCGTGACACTGGCGTGTGTTCAAGGTGCCCCTTGGCATGGATGAAACACACTGCGGGCAGTGACAGAGCCTCGCTGGTCGTTCTCATCAGTCGCCCATGTAAGTCTCAGATGGGACGAGTCACCCGAATGGAGTGAGTCCGGAAGTTGGCGGTTGGGAGGCCGTGTGTAAAAGACCCCGTTGTAGAACGAACGGCAGCGGATCTTTGAATGCATGCCTTCATCTCTAAACGCTACGCATGCATAGCTTGTCTACCCGTCAGGCCGGCGGCAAGGCGGGCACTTCCAAAAATCCCGGGATGCGTTTGAAGGGAGTGCCCTACAGCTGCAGGCCGTTTCAGGCTGCAGTGTCCGAAGTTGCGAGTGCTTCGGCAGCCTGATCCTGCTATGCAGCTGCAGAGTGCGTGCTTGAATTTGAATCGCGAATGCTCGCGAATCCTCAACCCGCAGTCAGATCAAGTCATTTCCATCCCTGAGCAGGTGACCGATGGGCCCACCGGGCGGGTGATGCTCGATGCCTGCCAAGCAGAGCTCTGGGCACAGGGTGCCACAGCGGAGGTTCGGGACTGGCTGTGATCTGACTCCTAGATCCTTGGGGGCAACGAACCCTCGAATGCGGGTACAAGCAACATGTTGCATAGCAGCATGTTGGTATGCGCACGTTCTGTCGCACATTGTGTGTACCTCTCTCTCTCTTTATATATATATATATGCATAATGTACATATGCATATATATATATATGTCAATCCAGATATTGTGTTGAAGCATACGCATGTGCATACACTGTCACACTGGCTTTCCTGCTGTTGCGCGTTGCGCAACTCTTGCAGCAATATAAGACTCAAACATCCCATTGAGCTGAAGCGCACAGAGTGTTGCTGCATCGTCAGGTTTGCAAGGCTGCAGACAGTGAGTTCGGACAGGCGATCGCCGTAGCAAACTTAGTGCGCCCTTCAGAACTCTAAGAGCCCTGTGTTTTTAGATCGCATTGGCAGATGTGACTGCTACACATTGAGACTCCGATTCGGTTTCTGGCAGGGTTTATGTTTGGCAATGTTGGGCACAAGAAGTCGTGATTTGGACACCTCGCAGATCCTTTCCTGGATGTGCAATATGCCCGGGACTGCTGAACTGCATTTCTCTCCGCGCAGGCGGAACGAGTGCTGATCAAAGGAGAGCCTGCAGCGCGAGCGTGCCGTTTAGTCAACACCAGTGCCAGTCCTCAGGTGTGATGTCCTGCTAGAAGGGCTCGGAGTACCTGCGACTCCCTGACATGCTTTTCAGGCTCGAGTTTGTCAGCCACCCCGACAGCCAAGAGCAGGAAAGGGCATGCGCCACTTCCCGAAAGAGCTGCACAAAACTGTCGCCAGAGGTGCAGAGCGCAAGGGAACGTTTACGCAAGAAGCTACTCTGAAGGACACAATCCACAACAAAGAAGCACCCCTCACATAGCTCGCCACGCACAGAGCGATTCATTTGGGCCGGTCAGGCCGGTGTCTCAGCAGGTGTGGGCTTGACTGGACATATTTATGTTTTGTGTATTCTATTCTTATTATTAGTTTGCTTATTGTTCTTCGTCTTATTGTTTCTATGATTATGTTGACTTGTATTATTGTTATTGTTATTGCTGTTGTTATTATTGTTATTATTGTTGTTGTTATTATTGTGAATATTATTATTATGCTTATTCTAATTATGAATATTATTATTATGATTATTATTACCATTATTATTATATATACATACATAGAGATATAGACATATATGTACATAAATACGCCTACGTCGATATGCATATATATATATATACATCTGTGTGTATGTATGTATGCATGTATGTATGTATACATGTGTGTATACACACAGTTAGTAACAGCAGTAATCATGATAAATATCATCGGAAGGATAGTTAGAATAGTAGTAAGCTAATGCCAATAACTGTTCATTATTACGGTGATGACTGTTTCCTCTAGTATAACGATCAAAAATACTATCATGATGCTTATCAGTAGTATTCTCAGTATTCGCCTTTGTTGTCATATGTGTTCTTATATACATACATATATATATACACACACACACATATATATATATATGACTGGCTGCCTTCTTACATGTATATGTAATGTCACATAACAGAATGTAATGTGATCTAGGCTCATGAAATGTAATTGAATGTAGTCTAATGTAGTACATATGGTAGTCCATGTATGTGCATGTGTATTTATGTATATGTGTATTGTACATACGTATGTATGCATGAATGTACGTGTTCGTATGTGTGCCTGTTCGTGTGTGCATACTGTATGGTGTAGATGTACCTGCATCTTTACGTGTATGTGCATGTGCGTGTGTGTGTATATGTATGTATGTATGTATGTATGTATGTACGCATGTATGTATGTATGTATGTATGTATGTATGCAATGTAATGTACTGTCCTGTACTGTACTGTAATGTAATGTAATGGTATGTAATGTATGTAATGTATGTAATGTATGTAATGTATGTATGTATGTATGTATGGATGGATGTGGTATTCGTTTTTGTTTTTTTAAATTTGAAAATATATACTAACAGCATATGTTATATGTAGTTCAAGGTCCATGTCTTTCCTGAAAGGGTGGAATGGAGATGAATTGGAGAGTACAGGCATGGAAAGCACATGCGAGCCCTGACATGTAAGTGTGCATATGCAGCTACGAGTGCTGCAAAGGAGCATGTCATGCAACCCTGCTGTGCGACGTGGTTGTTGCCCACTCATAGTTCAGAATTTCCTGCTGAACCACATCACATTGCGCCAGGGTGCACTCCGTTTGGTTCTACAACATCTGCCTGCATGTGTATGTCTGTGTCAATATGTACTAGAAGTACTGGAGGTTGCTTGTGTCTCAGCAACTCTCGCTGGCATTTCACCAAGCAGCTCTCGCGAACATGCTGCATGGATGCTCAATTCAGCATTCCGGCCTGATAACACGATAGACACATGCTTATTGCTTTAAGCAGGTAGATAGATAGATAGATAGATAGATGGATAGATCGATAGCTGGCTTGCTTGCTTGCTTGCTTGCTTGCTTGCTTGCTTTTCTGGTTGATTGATTGATCGATTGATGGATTGATGGATTGACGGAGGTCTGCTCCGAATGTTGTCTTTGATGGATCAGGCAGAGACCTAGGCATATGCAGAGTTACGCACACACACCAGAAGGAAGATATAGAAAGACAGTTAACACAAGTACAGACCTCTGTGCATAATCATAACCCTCGGTGGAGGAACATCGCATTGGACGTTTGTTATACGCAACCAGATTGCCTAATAGGCGTTACTTGCCCAAGACATGATTCTTCAAGCGACCCTAAACATACCATGCGAGGCTCGGCCAGCAAAGTACTCCCTGGCAGAAGGGAGCGCTTGCTTCAGTCGAATGCCACTGACCAACTTGGGTGCCGCCGCACTTGGCCCAGAATGGCTGCAGCAAGGCCAGCGGATACGGTTTCAGCCCTTTCCAAGAATAGTACAAGCAGCATCGATTCAAGGGCGGATTCGTGACTCGTTGGGATCGTCATAGCCACAGGTCATCACTCGAACCATGACTCCGGCTCGTCGGTCTCATCCTCTTACTTTCCATTCGGCGTCAAAGCCTCGAACTGCCTGCAGCCCATATGGCCCCGAAACTCCTAGCCGACACTGCCAACTGCCAGCCGAAAGTGCCAGGATATAGCCGAGGTGGTCACCGCCAGCTTCCCAAATCTCATGGCTCCATTGCGCAAAGGGGTGTGCAACAAACACAGTGTATGTTGCCGTATATCGATCTGCAGGTTGTGAGAAACTGTATACCGTTGCCATGTGCTAATTTCATACGTGTTTTATCAAGCGGGAATTTCGGAGATAGCGGATGGGAGCGACTGGAAAAGGAAAGTGCAAAGCCTAAGCTTCAATAAGACGTCATGACTGCTTGCATCCGCATAGACGCACAGTCTGAATCCTGGAGAGAGTGCCAGGTACTGAGTGGGGAGCGTGCATATGCGACTCTGCACACTCGAAGTATCAGAAGTAGACAAACGCAACAGCAGGCAGAAGAAGCTGATATACGGTCATGCCAGCCCACCTAGGAAACCAATGCTTGTCCTTTTGCCGGTAAACACGCGATGGCTAGATTCATTTTTTCTTTGTGGTCTGGGTCCTAGCCAGCCGGAGAAACGAAGCCAAAGAGCTATTGGAGATGTGGGGACGGAATCCGTGAATACGATGCGTGGGCACAAGGAACACCAAAGTTTCTGCAAGAGTGACAATCATCTTGATACCAGTGAATTGAATTGGTGAGCAGGTAAGTACTAATATTCATAGCAGTAGTAAAAGCACAATGCTACTGGCTGGTAGCAAGTAGCAAGCCTGCAGATGCTTTTGAAAAAGCCCTCACCCACCAACGCCGGCACTTCAGGCCAAAAGACCTCGACGGAGGACACAGAGAAGCTTGCGGAGAGCTACAGGCGAGGGGCGGTGATAGTTACCGATCCTATTTGGTGGCTTCCTTATTGATTGTAGTTATGGAATAATGTAATCACCTGCAAACCCTAGTCTAATCATTAAGGCCCCCATGCTATACTATACTGTAGGAGCAGCCTTGATCATTAGAATCGGGGTTTGGGTTTGGGGGCCTGTTGCAGTAGAGTTATACGAAGGAACCTTAACGACTTGCACGCATGATCAGCACTGGATATGACGCAGTAGTACTCTTTGCTGTGCACAATAGTCATAGCCCAGGTCTCGAATCACCGCATCAGTCTATAGCGGAATGCTGGTTCGAGCTGTCTTTCCACTGCAGAGACGGGTACGAACACATCCTTCAGGTGTTCTGTGGTTCTTCCATGTGTGTCGGCAGAGCAAAAAAATTCGGAGTCTTCGGATTCCGTGGTTTGCCATTTCAAGAGGTGAGTGTACTTCAAAAGTTTTGAGGCCCGGATCCACGCAACTTGCCGTTTGGTTCTGGTTGCTGACGCTCCGCACAGGTATGCTCGTGATCAGTTGCTTTTGCTGCAGAGTTCGATGCAACTTCCTGCACCACCACGCCGGGGGCCCAGAATCCGCAGCAAGCATTGCACCGCCATTCTCAAGGTATCTGGTGCTCTGCTGATTGGGCCGATAGCACACATCGAAATTCCTGAGTCATGAGAGAAGCTTCAAATTGAGGGCCCTAAACCCTAAACCGTGGCTGTCACCAGCGAGAGGCTCGATAGCTACATTCACAGAGTCGGCAGTCTTTCCATCCTCTGCTCCCGTGACGGGGTCTTTCCCGAAGTTCAAGCCTCCGACAGAAGACCCCGGAATCCCGGAATCACGGAGTTTTGCCCAAGAGGACCTAGATGTCGGATGGGCTGAAATCTCCCAGAGACCGCGCTTAACCCCAATTCACAGGATTACAATAATGCGTTGTAATATGATGTTTGTATATCTATATCTATCTCTCCCAATATCTATATATGTACCGATAAAACCATGGAGGTAATGCATCATACGAAGGATACATATTACACTAGATATTCAAACACAAACGTTACAAAACTTTTTATATAAATATAAATATATATATATATAGTTTGTTTTCATCATCTAACATGGTATCCAAGGCATGCCTTCTGGGCGGCCTGTTCCCACCGCAGAGCTGGATCCACCACCCAAGTTCCCCGTGCGGTGCCCGGAGCTACCTGGGGGCCTCGGGGCTTTGGGCCGACAGATTAGCGGAAAGTCAGGATTCCAAAATAACGATTTAGGGTTTAGGGTTTAAGGGTTAGTATTATCAGCATGTTTATTATACTAACAAGAATAATGATAGCAACAATGGTGATAACAAGATAATAATCTAGGGCAGAGGCCCAGTTTCGTGTTCCCTGCAGCAACACAGGGTCTTTGTTCAATGTCTCCGAGGTTTTTGGAGCGATGACCAAGGACCACGGTGCTCATTCTTCCCACCGCGAAATGCACCTTCTGTGGAGATCTGCTTGCTGAAGCGATCCCAACCTGTCTGTCAAGCATTGCGATCTGCGCGCGCAGACAAAGCACGCAGCCCCCTTTCCGAAGTCCAAGGCTAATTAAACCCTACACGACTAAATGGGAATCTTGCCCTTGCCTTCCACACATTCGACGCTGCCCGCGTTTCCGCGTTGAGTTCATCGGCTATAAGTACGGTATGATATGGGCTTGGGGTTTGGGGTTTAGGATTATTGTCCGTGTCGGCCGGATTTGGATTAGAAGGTGTGTTATCGTGGTGACTGCTTTAGCGTTGTGTATTGATCTTCGCTTTCACCGTGTGACGACACCTGACACGGCGCTGCAGTAGCATTTGCGCCATTACAAGTACAAGTGCTGCTGTACTGCTGCTTCTACTGCTGGTGATGCTGCTGCTGCTGCTGCTGCTACTACTGCTACTGGTACTGCTACTACTACTACTACTACTACCACTACAACTACTACTACTACTACTACTGCTGCTACTACTGCTGCTACTGCTACTACTACTACTACTACTACTAGTTCTGCTACTACTAC
>CAJNJA010018824.1:0-10443 GCA_905231915.1 Symbiodinium necroappetens | reverse complement strand
TAACACCTCAGGGCCTGTGTCACACTCACACTGGTGTAGACACGGGCGCATTCAACCTTGTCGACCTAAGATGGACCCCCCGGCGAACGACCCAAGGCCGCGGCTGCCTGGGGCAAGTCTTCGCCAAGAGCAGTCCCTTTCAGACAAGAAGCGAACTGCGAGCGGAGAAACGGATGTGATGTGGCGCCGAGCTCCAGGCACAAGCGTGACTGTGTGCACTGCGCCACTAGCTTAGGCACCACGAAGCCCTTGGCCTACATCGAAGCGAGAGCTGGGACCTGCGAGGTGCCAGACCGTGCAGGAGGAAGGAGGCCGCCTTCTGCGCCAACCATTCCCACGTCGTCGGTTCCTGCCAAGGGCTCAAAAAGGACACACGTCATCATTGCCCGCTCCCACCGCGTTTTCAAGCGCTGCCTGGGGAGGCGAGACCTCCGCTGACTCCTCTCCACGAGGCCACCGGCACAGCACGCCATGCACAGCTCCAAAGGCTGGAACACAGAGCTCTGTCCTTCTTCACACGAAGGCGGGCAACCAAGGCCGGCCAAAACTCAGCCGCCAGGTCCCTCCTAACGCAGCTGTCAAGCCCAAACATCCGACAAGTTCCAGAAGGCATGGTCGCCGATGTCTTGCAAAATGCAGCTTGCGGGTTATGGGGCTTCGAAAGATAGCTCCTTGGCTTTGACAAGGACTATGCTGAGAGGGGGAAAACAAAATTGACCTGTCCCAACCCCTGGCCGTGATGCTTCAGGCAAGTGTGGCAAGGTGCACTTGTCGCGCTCCTGGTCGTTTCGAACCGGAACCTTGCACAAGGCACGGACCGATATAAGCACGGATGCGCCGTCATTCTGCATCCACCTTTCTGGACAAGCACCTTTCGGCATTTCTGGCTCTACATCTGCACCACGCATCAAGGTAGGGGCCGTGCAAGGCCGGTGCCGGCAGGAAAATGGTGAGGAGCGCGGCGATCCCGACCCAGAAGCCTGACGGATCCCGACCCAGAAGCCTGACGGAAAGTACAAAAGCTGCACGAGACCTCCAATCGGCATCCCCTTTAAACTAAGATCACGATTGAATGGCTGTATTTTCTGGACACGATTCATACTTGCAAAACCTGGGATTCCTCCACTCTGCGAAGAGCTACAGGAGACTGGCCTACGGTGCGTCTCCATGAGCCGTCCGCTTGGCAGGCCGCGAGCTGAAACACGGCGCCAGCAAACAGACAATCCTGCGAGCGCTGATGGCCCAAGGCTCCAATGTAAAGACACCCTGCGAACCTTGGACCTTCCGAGAGAGCACAGGGAAGAGCACATGCAAAGCCGGGGTGGTCCGTCCTTGAGCAGATCCACCCTCGGCCCCAGAACGGGAAAGACCTGAGTGCGGCGATCAGGTCCCCGTAGGCTTCTCAAGCATCCGCCTATCGCCACGGTCTGAGGCCGGAGCGCTCATGACGATGGAAATGACAGGGTCTGTGACGCTGATCTGGCGCTTCATCCACGCCGCCTGGATGCTGGGAAGACTCACTGCGACTCCCCTCCGGCCGTGGTCCGGCCCAGGCAGGTCAGGTCGCCTGCACCGCACGGAAAAAGTAGCCCACCACGTCCGTAGCGAGAACGGCCTGAAACTCTGAAAGGCTCAAAACATCTCGCTGGGAGGTGGTCGGCACCGGGCCCCGGGCAATCAACCAGAGCCAAATTATCTCCCACGCCAGCCCTGCCCCGCCCAGCATCAAGTTGTCGGCTTTTGACCAAGAGGTCAGAACCTCTGCAGGGCCAACACCAAGAAGGCAGGACGGGTCGCTGACGAGCCCATCGAGCCCGGTGCCAACAAGAAGAGTATATTGCAGACATAGTAGACCTGAAAGGGAACGGCTTGATGTGCTGCCATCCGGCACGTCCAGGACGAGGCCCGCACAGCAAAAACGGCGGTCTTAAGTGGCCCCAGCTGCATCTCGAATTCTTCCTCCTCCGCCTGGGCCACTTCGCCTGCCGGGAGCGGGAGTAATTGAAGAGGGCACCAAGCGAGAGGCATCCCGCAGTGCCCAGCTCTCCTGCGCCCGCTTCGACGGTTAAAAGACTCGTGTCTTCTGAGCTGTCTTCTTCTTCTTCTGACCTCAGTGAGCTCAAGCCGAACGGTTGCGCCCCTAACAGCAGCCAGAACAAACAAAATTAACAGAACAATTCAGGCCCAAAATCGTCTTGCATCGTAGACGTCCAATTTCTGCTACCTGTGGCCTGTGGCCACCTCTTGGTGCGTGGCCCTGTCTGGCATCCCATGCATGCCAACAAGGACACCACCGCAACTGGCACGGTTGCCGCAACGACGGCCAGACCTCAAGCAGGGCGCACCTCTACCACCCACATTTGACCCTAGCTGCTCTGTGCCTGAACAGAAGCCTCTTACCTTTACAGTCTGCGATAGCTCACTCCGCTTTCACGCACTGCACTCCCAACCAACATGACCCTTCGATGCCAAGTGCTGAAAAGCTGTGAGCCTAGAAATTGTGCAGTACTCGGGGTCCTCTGCTGCCCTCTGCTCGGGCTACGCAAGCCGCATCGCCCACGTATATGTCCGCATCACGCACCCAAAATCCATCCGTAACCACACTGCGAGAGACTGCCAGCTGGAAAAGCCAACACACACGCGCACACACACAGAGAGAAAACACATTGCCAAAGTCATGTTATGCGGTCTTTCGATTATTCCGATGACTGGTGGGCTGACCCTGGCCCAAGCCTGGTGTTGAGGTGCCAATACATCCACTCGGGGTCTTCGGCCTATAGTCCTTCGCCATGCCATGTCACTGTTTGACCTTCTTGCTCTGATGATGGACTATACACGTGTCGCGAGAATTGCAGGCACACAGGTTGGGGGTCAGACCTGGCTTCCCTCTTTGGTGCGTAGCTTCTTTGGGTAGGGAGGCATAGCCCTGCTCGCTGTCACACTGCATGGGCCGCCGTCACTCATGGTACATGTCCACTTGACATCTCACACGCACGCACACACACACACACACACACAGAGCCTCTTGCCGTCCTCGTGATCCGACATGCCCTGAACACGACATGCCCCCTGCAGCCGACAACCTGAGGGCCCGGGCCGATGGTGAAGACGCCAACGACGAGCGCGTCGATGCGACGCGCCGCCAAAGCCGCGTCCTCCGGCATGTCGAGGGCGGTGGGCAGCACCGCCTGCGACGGGCGCACGCTTCGACGGCAGCCACCTCATTGGGAGCACCTCCAAACTGGGCTCCGCGCCTGGGGCTCCTCCAGTGGCTGCCAGCCCGGAAGCGAGCGCATCTGGAGCTCCATGGCCTGGAACCTGGCATGTGCGGAGCGGCCAGAAAAAGCAAGCTTGATCCGGGGAGCAGGGTAGACCCGGGTAGACCAAAAAACTCAGTCGAAAGGAGTTACAGTAACTGCACACCAAAGCTGCACATGGACCTTGATTTGGGCAACAGGTGGTGGACCCTCGCACGGAACTCAATGCAGAAGACAACAAGGCTAAGAGCAGCGTTCTTCTGTCTTAACTTCATGTCGAAAGATGCTTGTCGCGCGAAACCGATGGTGACTGCCATCTCTTTTGCTTAGACTCGGGCCAGAAAACCCGGTGTTTAGCTATGCCACGTACAAAAGCCTCGCAGAAACTCCCGAGCAACTCTGGCCTCGGGCGCAAGGCATCCGGCCTGGGTGGTTTGGTTCAGGGCGCATTGTTGCAGAGTTCTTTATTCCGTCTTCGTAGGCGAACAAGATCATAAGTTCAGATTTGCGCGGCTTAAGCAGCCCTCGAAACGACACGCTGCCCACTAAGTGTCCCATCCGATCCACTTCAAGCTTGAGAAACGAACGCAAGGACCACTTGCTGCTAAATAGTCTCCTGGTCATACCCAATGCCTCTGTCACTGTTGATTCTGACATGGTAGCCTCTGCCTGGGAGCCCCGCTCTGGCAGGGCTCCAGATATCGTCCCGATGAAAGGGATCGGAAGGTCGCCCCCCCTGTAAGCACTGCATGCAGGAGGTAGCTGATCCACACCGCTAGAAGTAGCAAAACAGCAAAACACTCCTGGCTGTACAGGGGCTGAGAACAGAAACAGTCCGTGCATCACCTTCCCTTCCTGTTCGGCTCTACAAAAACGGACACGGGACCGACCACTGGCAACAGGAATGATGATCGTAAGAAGAAGCAAAATCAACATATGCCAAACGCATCGATGCACAACAGCATACGGCCACAAAGAATCATCGCAGAGACGAGGCGAGAGCAATGGCAATCATGCGCACAGCGACTACACCAGCACTGCCACCTCCACCAGCAGCGAGAGCAGCAACAACAGTTGCAGCAGCATCAATAGCACCATCAGTAGCACTATTATCTCATCATCATCATCATCATCATCAACACCACCATCAGCAGCAGCCTCAGTGGCAATAACCAGTGCAGCTGAGACATGAATGCGTCTACTTCGGTCCTCAATAGACAGCGAAGGCAGGGAACACCATTGGAAACGACGGGTCCTTCCAACCTGAGGCCGCAGCAGTCGGGCCGTAGGGCAGGTTCGAACCTTGACGACGGCCAGTTGCCGGCCCTGGCACACGAGGCGAGGGCAGGAGCTTGAGCGGAGGGACTGGCCCTACCACCCCTGCTATCCTCCAATTACTACACCGGCACGGCCGCTCGACTTTGTAAATAGGCTGTCCTCCTCAGCTTTCCCGGTGCATGCTGGCAGCCCTGCCGGTTGTCAGAATCCTCATATTATTCGTCGCTATCACAACCTCCGTAGAACCCTGAGGCCTCAACTCTTTGGGGCTCGGGGTTTAGGCATAGTGAAGAGGTTTATAGGGGCTTGGGATGTTGCTTTAGGTCTCCAGAATCGGACTCCAGGTTTTTTAAAGGCTTCCGCGAATTCAATTCTGTAGTAGGCTCGGGTCTTTCAAGCATCCATTAACCCCGACACCGAAAACACCCAAAACCCTAAACCCCACTCTTTGAAACCACCACATCCCAAAACCGCAATATCCCCGAAGTCAGTCCACACCAAACCCAAAAACCAACAAATCCCGACCATCCTCTCTCGAAGGCCCACCCGGCCCACCCTCGGAGAAGAGGAAACACCCAAAAGACCCCAAACCGTCCCTGAAACCCTTCCATGAACACCCCCTTTGAAGCCCCCATGCCTCGGCCCAAACTGTCAACTAACAAAAGCCCTACTCAGAGATGCCCCGAAACCCTAGGCCCTAAACCCTGCCCAGAAACCCCCCAATTCCTTAACCCCTCCACGCCCCACCTTGCTGGCTTCCAGCACGGAAGCTGCCGGCCTGGGGAGGCTTAAGGTTTAGGGTTTAGGGTACCGGGTTGTTTGGGGTCAGTTGGTGTTTGCGGTGTTGGGGTCTTGGGGGGTGGAGGTTTAGGGATTGGAATTTTGCGGTTGATTGGGGGACTTTGGGCGTACAGGGTTCAGGCTTGAAGCTTGTGGGCGTGTGGCCGTGAGCTGTCTGTGCGGTTCCTTTATCTTGTGGCCGGGCAACGAAGATCTTTGATTAAGGATTCGTCGTACGGGCTTGGTCTGGTTTAGGGCTTAGACAAGGCTCAGGATTTAGGGCTTAAAGGGTTTTGGGTTTAAGGTTTAGGGCTCAGGTTTTGTCTTGACACCTTTTTTTCTTACCGCATCTGGTCGGGAACACCGTGCTGGTGGAGGCAGTAGCAGGGAGAGCAATCAACGGCAGGGGGATTCGACCACCTACACCACTAATGCTTACATGTCCTATTTTTCGTTAAGGACGGGGTGAACGAAGCCTGAAGAGGCAAAGCTCCCGAAACCCTGATGCGCCCCAACAAGCCCTGGTAAACCCTAAACCCAAGTAGATCCGATTGAACTCTAACAAGCCCTACCAGGCCCTCAATCCTAGACCTTAAACCCCTAAACCCCAAACCCCTATAGACCCTAGACCCGAAACCCGAAGCCCAAAACCCCAAAACCGTAGCAAACCCGCAAAGGTCCCTGGCTCAGCTGCGACGAGGCCAGCCAACATCGGGAGGAGAGCCTTGGGAAAGGGCTCCGCTACGGACTCCACTAAGGGGTTTGGGGCTTATAGGGTTTGGGTTTTTGGCTTCGGGTTTAAGTTCTTGGGTTTAGGGTTTAGGGTATGGCGTTCTGCAAAGGGTCTAGAGGACTTTGCGGTTTCAGGAGTCCGGGCTTTGTGTGTTTCGCGGTTTGTGAGGTTGAGGGCTTTGAGAGGTTTAAGGTTTTAGGTCTCCGGGCCTTCTGGGTTTCGGCGCTAAGGGTTAGGCTTTCGAACATAGGGGACCCCAATATAGCACCCTAAACAGCAGGATCCCTGATGATAAGGACCCAAAATAAGGGACGCTAGTTTTTTTTGGGGTTTTGGAGGGGGCGACGGGCTGCGGATTCGGAGATGTTCGGGGCTTCGCAGCTCGGAGCTTCGGGTCGTAGGGTCACAGGTTGAGGCTTTAGGGTTTAGGGTTTAGGGTCCAGGGTTTAGGGTTGAGGGTTTAAGGTTTAGGGTTGAGGGCTTATAGGGCTTGGGGTTGAGGGCTTAGGCGGGTGCGAAGAGAAGTTCCTTTGATGGCGCTTTCATGGCAAGCGTTCTTATATTGACGGGTATCGAGTAGACGCATGAACACATAAACTGCAAACCCGTAGACCGACCCTAAAGCCCAGCACCCCAAAGCTCTTAAAGCTTCAGACCCCTCCCTCAACCCTGTTCACCCTAAACCCCTATAAATCCCAATGAACCCCTATGAACCTCTATGAGGCCTTATAAACCCCTATATACCCCGATATTCCCTCTAATAACCCCTAAGCCCCTGTTAACCCTAAACCCTAAACCCTAAACTAACCCCTAAACTTTAAACCCTAAACCCTAGACTCTAGACCCCAAAGCCCTAAACCCCAAACCCACCAACATGCGCTCTCCGGACCCTGCCAGAATGAGAGTCTCGGCCCGGCGACGACGAGTTTCTCGAGTTTCGGCACGAAAGGGCCAAGGTTTCTTAAGGGGTTCAGGGTTTAAGGGTTCTTCTTCAGGGGTTGAGGGGTTTAGGGCTTAGGGTTCAGGGATTGAGGGTTCGTAAGGGGTTGCAGGAGTCTTGAACAGTTTAGGGTTGAAGGATGCTTTAGAAGGGGCTTTAGCGACAGAGGGTTGAGGTTTGGTTTTAGGGAGAGTTGACGAAGAAAGAGCACGGTTGAGGGGCTCAAGATTGAAGGATGCTTACCAAGGGCTTCTCAGTATTCATTGGGGACTTCGGAAGATCCTCTCAGGCCCGAGGCCCCTGCGAAGGCAGCCATCAGGAGATCTGGGGCAGCGTTCAAACTGGGCGCGAAGAGCTCGAGCGAAGAAACGGCTGCACCCGTCAGAGCACAGACTGAGCCTTTCAAACGACTGCTTCTTGTTCTTGCATACTTCGATTTCGGATGATTTCGGGTCTTCGAAAGCCCAATGTTCGCAGAGATTTTGCATAAAGAGAGTTTGATTTCCTTACTAAGTACTACCTACTAATGCTACTAAGGCCCCCCCCCTCTTTGTTGCAAGTGCGACGAGGACCAGCCAATGAGTCGCTGCTTCTCTTCGTGGCCGAGCCGCATCTTGTGTGCGAATTCGGGAGTGCAGGGTTCAGAGGGTAGACGGTTTGAGGTTTTAGGGCTTAGTGCCATTTAGTGCCTATTAATGTCTGGATCCGCGGTTCCTGCTATCCGAACTGCTGCCGTCGGGATCCGAAGAGGCTCCCGCGGGTGCAGTGCTGGTCTTCAGACTGGCCAGCATTGCCTCAGGCAAGCTCCTGAATTCCACGGAACTGGGTACTGCAAGAGCCGTTTAAAGTTTAAGTCTCACTTCACCCCCAAACCCAGCCTGTAGGCTGCAAGAGTCAGCCTACACAAACACACAGACAGGTGGCCTACCCTCTGAAAACGGCTCCTTTCCTTTGATACCCGTTCCATGCCGTTCCTGAACTTCGCTGCAAGTTGCACAGGGCAGAGATGAATGCAGATGCACCACATTGAAAATATTGAAGCAAATGGAGTCCAAGGATGTTGAAGATGAGAGTTTCCAGCGGCGCGAGGTGCTGCAAGCCGCACTAAGATCGAGGAGTTGCAGATGCCGCTCTGGGGACTTTGCGGACTTGATCCTGCGGAGAGCTCTCCGAATCTTAACCCCTTGAATAAAATCCGCATTGTAGCCCGAGGCCTGGGCTGGTCAGGGTTCATTGATATTCAGGATCAGTGTTCTGGGCGTGGGACGTAAGGTACAGCAAAACCCTGGCAAACTATAATATTCATAAGAAGATTAAAGTTGAACAATAACACTTATTTATTGCTGTTATTACCATCATAATTAATCCCAAGACCTTGAACCCTTAAAGCCCTCAACACCAAGCATTCCTAGACAGGGCACTTCGCTTCTTTCCGCCTCTTGGAGGCGCCGGGGTGCAGGCTTTGGGATTTATAGGGATTCGGATTTAGGTTTTTTTTTTTTGAGGGCCTTTTTCCGTCCTGCATTTAGGGGGTTTAGGGTTTAGGCTTTGGGATTTATAGGGATTCGGGTTAAGGGCCGGCTACTAAGAGCTAGATGGCATCATACTCTTCGCAACAGCAGCGGTTGATGACTGGCGGTCGTAGGCGAAGAAGAATGATGAAGAAGAGGAAGAGGAGTAGTAAGAATAGTGGCAATAGTCGTCGTCATTCGTTGTGATAAGAGTCATAGCAGTAGGAGATGCAGCAAGATTGAATCCATCAAGGTCTGAAACACCCATGAACCTTGGAACCCCAAAACAGCCTCAACAAAAGAAACGTGCAGTGAATCTCCAGCATTTGACGGTGGGCCTGCGAGACATTGCCAGAGGTTTGGATTTAGGGTCTTTAGGTCAGTAGGTGCATCAGAACGTTTCGGTTTGGGATGGTGTCCTGAGTCCTTGAAATGGTTCAGCGGCGTTGCTGAAGGCTGTCGGGTCGGGGGCTTCGCATCCACAGTGGGGCTGTAGGGGAAGTGCACTTGACAGGATTTTGCACAAAAGGTTCTGCACGGCTTCTATCCTACGAGGCCTGAAGGCACACTTCATGGCAGCTCCTCAGCGACATGCCAGAGTTCGAGAATCCCGCCTGGTGGCCATCGAAGCTTCTGGGACTCGACACCCCCATCCCACCTCAAACCGAAACCCAAAACCTCAACTCGACACCCTAAGCTACCCCCACCCCCAAAAACCCGAGACCTTAAACCCTTCGAAACCCCTCCGAGCTTCCAGGGTTCCATTTCTGGCCATTGTGGGTTCTCCCTAAACCCTAAACATTGCTAAGCTTTTAAACCCTAAACCCATCTAAACCCCATTTAGCATGAACCTATACTATCGGCGTTATATCAACTATCATTGCGCCGCGAGCTCGAGCTTACGCGAAGTCTTTCACTCCAACTCCAGGACTCCAGGGTACACGAGCTCTCCCCATTTGTCCACCTAGGCCTTTGGAAAACACCTCTCTCATGCAAGGATTTCCGTGCTCTCATCCCGGCACGCTGAAATGAGCGACAAGGCTCCTGGGAGCCCCCACGTCAGGGTTACGTGAGGCCGCCGGCCTGCCGGGAAGCTCAAATGGAGGCAAACCGTACAAAATCGCCAACGACCGCCCTCCGAAGCCGCTCGGCTCCCGCCGCCTCCAGGAGTGAAATGCAAGCCTCACATCCTTCAGAATGTCGGTGCCGTCTTGCCCAGTCCAGCGCTGAAACACAAGCTCGATGTCCTGGTCGTCTGTCTGCTGGTCCTGTACGTCCTCGTTCTCTTGCATCGTCCAGCGCTGTGTCGCCTGGGCCGCGCGCGGCACGGGAAGACAAACCTAGTCGTTTGAGCGGCCAAGACGTGGCAGTGGCAGGTCAGTGATGCTGGAGAGATATGACCCCCCTGGAAAATGCCAGGGAAGGAGCAAGAAATTCAGCAGAAGCTACAGTCACACAGAGCACTAATTATGAACCGCCCTGAACCCCTAGGCCTACACAGCTGATCTGCCACATTTCGATCCACCGCCCGGCCCTCAGTCGCCCTGGGCGCCAGGCCCCACATGTCTTTCAGCCCCTGGCCACGGCTTTGGGATGGGACACGAGTCTCGGCTTCTGCATTGACTTTGCACGCCGCCGTACAGGGCTTCGGCTCCGTGTTCCGCCTAGCCCCGCCCCGGCGCGGCATCAGCATCGGACGTCGGATTCTGCATGATTTTGCATTCTGGGCATGGGATGCAAGGCACAGCCCAACACCTCGAACGCCCAAAGCCCTCAACAGCGAGCGTTCCCAGGCGGGGAAATTCGCTTGATTGCAGGGCAGGTTGGATGACGTGCGGAGGCTGCAAAGGAGCTTGCCAGGCATGGAAGGAAGCTATGCCGCAATGCCCGCGAACAACGAGTACGTTGGGATCTGCGATCCATCACAAAGACCCTGCTTCGAAG
>CAJNJA010018823.1:0-10443 GCA_905231915.1 Symbiodinium necroappetens | reverse complement strand
GAGGATGCCTTTCGAAGCTTGATGGGCCGGCGCCAATGCGAAAATCGTGTTCTTTCATGTCGTCTGTGCCTTCCTCAGCGCTACGCTGTTGGAAGTGGGAGGGCGTCCGTGCGGGAGACGTGAAGAAGGCACACAGGCTCAAGTGGATAACTTGGATAATTGCCCAAAGTGAAAGATATGCTCATGTCCACAGGTGACATATCCCACACTCGGTGGCATTTTGCGACACCAGCAACAGCGAGGCTCAGTTTACAGCATCCTTGTTTTGAACCCGCGCTGAGGCCGAGGCGTGTGGACGGGAAGGACATACACTCACGCTTTCGTGGGCAGCCGAGCAAACCCTAGAACAGAACACGACCAAGACTAGTCCAACTGATGGTGGCTGGAAACAGTTCAGGTACTGGAACGCATCCAGACATCCAGATATCTGGATTCGAAAGTACCTTCAGCAGCGTAGGGCTGATGTCTTTCAGAATGACGCTGTCAGTAATGTACAAAAAGGTCAGACTGCAACAAAATTCGCAACGCTCGAAACTGGAACGTACAGAAAGGCGAAAGAACCGCCCAACTGCACCGACATCTTGAGGATCAGCGCGAGTTCCCACAGAAAGTGCATGTTCCAACGACATGATGTTGCCAACCAAATGGCGAATCATCACCCCAAATCCATACAGCAAACCAAGGACATGCACCAAAATCATCAGCGATGTGTACTTTCGCCACGAGGGCTGGATGCAGATCATGGCGTTGAGCACCGCGACGGCTTGAACAGCCCGAGCCAGGTAAAAAGAATCACGTACTCCCCCATGTTGATGCCCCGACGGCCTTTCGACGAGGGCTGCGTCCAGACCCTGCAGAACCCGACAGCACCTCCAATGGGACAATGTTGGCAAAGCATACTATTCCCATACTTTTGTCGCCCTCCTTGTTGCGGAATGGTGATCTCACGAATTGGTGTACCAACAACACAGTCATTACCACGGACACCACGACGTGGATCACGATCATTGGCGCGAGGATGTGACTGTCACAACGCCGTGGGCCGTCGCCTCTCGCTTGGGATTTATTTTCAGACAGGCCACCTGTCATGGCGCCAAGGAAGAGGGACAACGCGTGGCAGCGGCTGCACAAAATCGACGGAACATGTCGTAGCGGTACGTGTCTGGCTTGAAAGGCCCCTCAACTGGCACGCCGACTCACCTTCTTGTCCAGCTTCGTTGGCAATTGCCACGTGGATGCCATGGCTCATTGGCTTCGGCCCGCAAACCCAGGGGGACGTATATCCGAAGCCCTCCAAAACTCCTTCAACTTATCTATTTGACAGAAAAGTAGCTGATCGTGGGTGTAATGCTCCGGCGAGAGCGAGAGCAACTTCGTCTTGCCGCCACTGCCGTGCTCCTGCGTGCGCAGCCGCGCGACAGAGTTGTTCCACCCCTTCCCTGCATCCCTGCACTCCTTGATCGGGCAGCAGCAAGTCGCATCCTAGCTACTAGTAAAGTTACTAGTAAGAGTTTCTCAACGTCCCTAAACATCCCTAAACGGCCCTAAACCCCCGGCACAGACAGAAGCTCTCCTTGATTGCAAATCCGAGCTTCGGGAGCCTGGGCTACAGAGGCCCTCTGAGGGAACAAAGCAAAGCCTTAGCTTAGCATATCTTAGCATCGTCCGAGACACTTCGCCCTCTCTTTGCAGTTCTTGATGCTCAGCCTCAGCAGAGAAAAAACAAAACAGAGAGAGAGAGAGAGAGAGAGAGAGAGAGAGGAGCTCTTTTCCGTTTGGGGGAGGGGTGCCTTCATTGGGGGAGCTCTAGGCCTGGTCTCCAGAGAGAAGAAACCGAGGCGCTTGTCTGCGAGGTGGTCGATGACGTGCTGCGGCCCGGCGATCTCAGAGGAGCCGGTGTCGATGGCCACGTGGCAGCCTCCCGGATCTTCCAGGCGCGAGCTGCGACATAACACGGCTCTACAGTACAATCATGTACAATCCCCAGACATCTCGCGGCAAGCCTTTGCAGATGTTCTGCGCCTTATCATCGAGGAAGATGTCCTACACAGGGTCTGCGCCGGCACGCGCGCCGCTTGGGCAGAGCGCAATGATTGAGGGGTCTCGGCTGCTAGTTTCCCTGATGGCTTGATGGTGTTAACAACAACTGGGCTGGAGCAGAACACGCCCGAGCTTTTTCGATCCTGGATCTCGACCTGCCAGTAGCCAGCTTTGCCACTGACCTTGAACCAATACATCTTGGAGCCCAGCTTGTCCTGACACCAAGACAACGAAGTGTCCGACCAGCGAGCGTTGGCACTCACAAGATATGGATACCCTCTTTCGGCTCAGGTTGAAGAGTTGTGTCGGGCATGTTCCACTGCTTGGCTCCGACGCCGGAACGGATGGAAGCTAAACTGAATTAATCACAACTGACTGAGGAGATCCTGAACGCAGCCCGTGTCACTGTTTGCCTGAATCACTGAATGCGCCCAGGCCTTCTGGATGTCGCCGAAAGTGATTTGGGACTTTTCCTTGGTTTCAAGTCTGGAAGTCTTGTGCACATTCGCGACCAGCTGCGGCCAGGCGGCTTCCTTTGCCCGTGCGAAGAAGAATGCGAAGAGCGGTGACTTGATGCTGTCACCACGCTCCTGGGGGGCAGGACCCTCTTGCAAGGAACAGTCCTGGCTCTCTGTGCAGCTTTCGATCCAGGGAGTTTCCCCTCCACAGTCAAAGCCGAGACTTAGCCGAGACTTGGCAAACTCCTTGCCCTTCTGCCGTGCCTTTCCGATCCTGCATGACCCTCGGCTTCCAGCTGAAGAGTAGCCCTGCAAGCCCAGGCTCGAGACGCTGCATGATACTGAAGTCGTGCGACTGCGCCTCAGGCGATGGATCTCACGGTCTGCCATGCTATCTGCCATGGCGTCCGAGGTGCCAAAGAGTCCAATCCCAAGCCGAGGATTCCATCGAAACTGACCCACTCGAAGGGGTCGTTGCTCTCCTGGAGCCGGCCGGTGAGAGCCAACAGCTGACTGCTGGAGGCTGACGAAAGCACCCAAAAGGGCCTCGAAGGATGAGATGAACTTGGCGGGTGCACACATCTTCTCCCCGAGGCAGACACGGTCCCGGAAGCCTCATCTGAAGGGCGACATGCTCACTCAGCACAGAGATCCCCGCCTGTCTGCAGCCCGAAGAAAATGACACGTCGAGAGGCAGTGTCCACGGACCTCTCCCGTGCCGAAGGTGACCACAAGGTCATTGGGAACCTCGTTCGACCCGACCTTAGACTGCAAGCGACGTCACGCAGACCGCACTCGTACGAAATACCTTTCCAACCCGAGCAAAAGTCAGTGACCTCGCCGCCATCGCAGTGGTGTGCGTGGCTTGTCTTGCTCTGAGCATCATCAAACCTCGCAGGGATGCTCATGGGTCCCATGCGAGGTCTTCCTGCTCCCTGGCCTCCTGTGCTGCGTGCAGGCAGAGACGGTGCAATTGACGCCCGGGACGATGAGATTCCCGCTGCCTGTGTCGAAGATCACCTCGAACTCCTGAAACTTGCCCCCACTAGATCTTTTGTGCTTGCTTGCCTCCTTTCCGTCTCGCTTGACTTAGACATCAAAATCAAAGGACCGCAGTCGAGGAGCCCAGGGCCGAGGGGATGGGGGAAATCTGGCACTCTTGCATGTGAGCCTCACAAGTCCCAGCCCCGGCTCCTGTGGTGGATTCCCAACCGTCACCTGCGCATGCACACGACCAACCTTAACAGAGCCCCGTGCCAGAAGCCCGTCTCTCTCCCCACGCACCTTGCCAGTGTAGGCCATGTCCGTCTGCGTGAGGACCGTCGACCCAAATCGCCTCTCACAAGACTTTACTGACGATAGAGGCAGCAAGGACCACCAAGATTTGGGGGAGAGGGACTGTGGAACAAGAACACTTCCACAAGCCTCTTGAGACCACCGCGACGCTTTTTCAGCTCAATGGCGACCTCGGTTGGCATCGGCAGCGTTTGGCTTTGCAAGCGACGCCAATTCACAGCCTCCCCCGAGCATCTGCCTTCCTCCTGTAGCAAGCCACCGGCTCGTCTACAGCAGCTCAAAGAGCACAGGTCGGCTCTTAGACTTCTCTGCCACGCTGCCGAACTTCGTGTGTCCGTGTCCGTGACAATCCTGGGCAGCAAGCTACAACATCCTGGAACACCTTCTTGCCTTTCCTCACAAACCACCGGCTCACCGACTTCCCTGCGCCCAGCCTAAGCCTGTGCAGCACGGCAAGCAATGCTTCTACCCGCTGCAGAGGAGAACAATGTATCTAGTCAATCGCGTCTTCATGTCCACACTTGAATTTGCTCCAACGTACTGAACTGTCTTCACCGCCGAAGGACTTCAGCACACTTCCAGCTCGCCAAGAGGCGCGAGGAGGAGGCAGGGAAGGGCGGCGAGCAGGAGGACACGCATTTCGTAGTTGGTTTCCTCAGTTTCCCCAACTTGAACCTTTCTAAACCGAGAGGAGCACAAGGAATCTTACAAGCACGGAATGCTGCCCTGGCCTAACATCATCGAAACGAACTATGCTAGATCGCAAGGCTGCGCGACTTCCCTCAGGCTCGTCGGATTTACCAAAACACCAAGAAGACTCTTGATCGAAGAGCCAACATACGTCTACGGCGGCTGTGGCTGTACCAACGAGGCTTCCTGCTCGTCTTGGAAACCAACTCCCCAGCCATTGAACTCTTACTCACACCCAACCTTTCTCCTCAAGGTGCCATCCCAGGCACGTTACCGGAAGCGTAGTGGGGTAGTAGATCGGTGGAGACCGAGGGTCCCACAAGTAGAGCGTGGCTTGAGCCGCACATCCGCCAAGGACAGCTGCTATTTTTGGCTCCCGGATCGCAAGTCACAGCACGGCAGGTCTCTAGGTCACTCTGGGTCGGACTGCGAGCGAGCTGGAAAGCAAGGATGCAAACAAGACCGTTTGCAATGGAAGGTGAGCATCGGCAAGAGTGCCGGCGAAGCATCTCACAAATGGAAAAGGCAGCTTATCCTGCCAGTCGTGACAGATGGTGTTTTCGCGATCATGGCTGAGGCTGAAACCAAGCTATTATGTCGCGCGTTCTCTGCGTCGCTGTTGACGAAACCAACGACATGAGAGCCTGGGTGCAACACATCAGCATATAGTACTGTGCACTGCGATTGCATTTCCTGAGGCCCTGCTGCCTTCAATGTTCGTTCGGAACCGACTGGCCCGAAGAACCGAAGCAAGAAACGGGTCTGAGGACGTCTCCAAGGGCGTGCTCGCATTGAGGGTGGACGTTGCATTTCCTCCCCTGGGCAAAAGGGCTCAAAGAAGTTTGGCCACGCGCATCGGTCTGTGTATGAGTCTGCTCCGAGGCTTGCTCGCGCTGCAATGCTGCATCGATGGATCGTGGCTTTCAGGATCAACGACATGCTGTTCATCACGTGGCCCAGCACGAGTTACGATAAAGACAACACGATGCCACCACTCTTTCAACCACTTAGCCCTACAGAGGGCCAGGCCAGCCAAAGGCGAACTCAAAAGCCTGGCGCGTAAAGGCTACTTGTGCGATCTTGTGTTACTACAATCTTCCCTGTTCCGGCTGTCGGGCTGACTACTAGGTTACTAGGCGGACTAGAAAGACTCCCACAAATCCGATCTGGCTGCTGCTCTGGAAGCACTCGAGGCACCAAGAACTCGAAAGCTTATCGAACCCTCCGTTCACACATCTGCGACGATGGTAAAGTGGCCGGTGTTTAAACCTGGATTCCTAGGAATCAAAACAAGTTAAAGAATTGAACCTCGTGTGCTGGAGCCCGGATCCCCCCACCCCGTGCTGAACCTAGTCACCGTGGCTTCTACTGCAAGCAGCGCATGGGACGACTGAAAACAGAGACGGTCGCGGTCGTGAAGAATGAGGAAACAGCTCCTGGTCTCGCTGCCTTGGTGTTTTGAAACTTTTGCGAATCATTTGCCAGCGTCTTTTGCGAAGCAGTGGCAGCAAAAAGTCTGGCCAGGATCTGGCGCTGAGCCCCTGGCAGTGTCAGTGATTTCTGCAGCAGCGAGAACCTTTCATGGGCAGGAGAACTATAGCATAATCCGCTGTGAAGCGGACACCAT
Source organism: Symbiodinium necroappetens (assembly GCA_905231915.1). Lineage (NCBI taxonomy): Eukaryota > Dinophyceae > Suessiales > Symbiodiniaceae > Symbiodinium > Symbiodinium necroappetens. The sequence continues at coordinate 4,332 of CAJNJA010018823.1, read as the reverse complement.
TCCCATGCACTCAGAATGTCAAAAAAAGCTATGGACTCCTTGAATTTCATCACACCCTGACCCGAGTCCGAGTCTTCAGCTCCAATGCTGCATCAGCATCTGCAAGATCTGGGACCCCCTCCAGGGCCGCAAAGTCATGAGTTGCAAGCAGCATCTGCTCGAACTAGTGTGGCACATGAGTGTACAGCTACTACCCATAGATTACAAAGAACTCACAAAGGTCATACTCTCGGACCTCCCAAAGAATGCCATTCATGCCACAGGCTGGGCAGTAAGGTCGCTCATGCGGGCGTCCTCCATGTCCGGGTCCACGACCATGTCACCGCAGCCGCTGGTTTGTTCCTCTTTTCAGGGCCACGAAGGCAGGGGTAGAACCACTCCATCCACTCCGGAAGGGTTCATCAAGCTTGTGTGGGACTTGTGCCCAGTTCTGTGACATGAGAGGCCCGAAGCGCCGCTTCCCTCTTGAGGTCTAGCGAACATCATCTCGTCTTGTAACATGGGAGCGTTCAAAGCACCAAAAGGCTTGCAGGGAGAACGTCAACCTGTAACTTATTGCACGTTGCACCCACGTATACCCACGTGCTTACGCCAAGAACTCCTCTCTTTTGTTGACCCCCACAGCACGCCGTCCCTCCGACTCTCTCCATACAGCTGAGGGGGTGGCCGCTGCGGGCAAAATGAAAAGTAAGGATACCTCGGCGCCGCAAGCCAGAGCGTCCATACGGATTTGCATTTCCACTCGGGCGGTTTCAAGACTATCTCGTCACTCCTTCGGAACTCCTTTGCATGCTGAGTCCTTTGTTTAAGCCACTCATTCTCTTTAACACCCATATCAAAAAGGCAGAGCTACTGGAAACTTATGGAAACCTTGGATACGATGTAGTTCCCAAGAGGCTGTAGACTTGAACTGACGATCGGCGACTATTCCAGTGCAGATCTTCCTCCGCTTCCGCCGACTACGTAAGGTCTGGGCAACCGCACAGATCGGCAGTGCTGAAGAGGCACCCGAGGTGCGGTGACGAGTGTCGAAAGCATGTTTACCCAACCCGCTTTTTAGCCCGCTGGAGTTGTCATGGCCCTGTTCAAGATGAATAGACAAAGACTGGGCTGCCCCGTGCTAGAACATCTTGTGCCCGACAGCGTGGCGAAGGGTTTTGCCCTGGAGCTGGTTTGGATGTGGTCCCCAACTGGAGGCTTGTTTGTCACATCTATTTTGCTGCGGAGCCGTCTTCATTTCTGGTGAGGTCGCACGGCATAGGTCTTCTTGAGGTCGCTTGGCCGTTGGGTGTTCATGTGGTGCGTCTTCTGCACAACACCCCAACATGGGCAAAAAAGACAAGGCAGCATGCACAAAGCACATGTGAGCCCGCAAGGGCCCAATGTCCCACCCGCGGCCCCCACGCCGAGGATCCATCGGCTCATCTTCCGTCCTTGGCTGGACCACAGTCATACGAGTCATATGCCGGCTTTCTAACGAAGCCCTCCTTTGTGCTCTAGCCACTTTAGCCCTCCCTAGGCCCTAGACCCCGCATCCACATGGCACAGCATTCGCGATCGGGCCCAGTTGCGGATGAAGTGGGGCTTCTGTATCGGAAGGACTCCGTCACCATCCGTGCCGGACCTGGGAGAGTTGGACCAGGAGAGCTTCTCGAGCCTGTGAGACAAATGAGCTGATCTCTGTTGAAACTGCCCTCCGAGTTGGCAGCCGTTGCCAGCAAAGGACGGTGAGCTACGGGCAGGTCATGAGCCGAAGGGCAGCACAGAGCAGCTCGGGCGATGGGAAGGAGGTACTTCGGCTCTGAAGACTGTAAACTTCTAAAGTGTCAGATCTGAAAGGACTCGGAATCCGAGATCTCCAGCGAACTGTGGAAGCAAAAGTGTCCAGTATCTGCGGAGTTCGGCACGGTCGAATGCACCGCATTTTCAACTTGCCTTTGCCCACGAATTTGCAGGCTTGTGAGACGCAGGTTGCGAAGCTGCTAGTGGCGGCTGTGTTCACTGCCACAAGGAGCCAGCACCCCATCCGTCTGTTTGCACAGAGATTTAGCTCAGACATACCGCCAGGCGTTTTCGAGAATATCCGTTTGAGGTCCTCACACATTCTCACTCCTCGACACGGCAACGCCGGTACCGCTACTTCTCTTTGTGGAGACCCTATGCCATGTGCCCCGTGGGCTCGTTGGTGTTGCTGATGGGCTGGCCGTCCCTGACACAAGTCGTTACCTCGTTGCCTTCTCTAGGTATTGCAAGCAGTCGGACCGGAGCACCAGGGGAAGTCTGCTATGGGCTCGAGATACACGAAGCAGAACAGCTTTTGTGCAGTGCACCATGGCAGAGCCCCCCCGGGCAACCTTCCCCTACCTCTATGCATAAGCCCAGCTTGGCTGGTCAGGAGAGATACGGAGTGCCGCACACGGGCCTACGGTCCTTGGCTTACTGACCTTTTCTGGCGGTCCCGATATTATGCACACTGTCGTCTAATCGACTGGGCGTGCGTTCAGATCAGCCATAGCTTCTTGAAGCACGGCCGCAGTTTCACCTTTGCACTCAGCGCAAAACACCGACACTCGGGTTTGCCTCGTTAGCGTTCTTTGCTGGCCAGCTTACTCCAAAGTATGACCCTAGTCTTCGAAGTTCCGCCTGACCCGGGCTGTGGTCGCTTGAAGCTGAACTGTGATTTGGATCTCAGGGCCATGCTGTGTCCATACTTCTTCGCACACCTGGACAAACAGTGTGTTGGATGAAGGCTGCTGCTAGAAGTACTTCATACAATTGCTTCAGAAGCTCGATGCTGGGCACCGAGCTGCAGAGCCGTTCGACCGGCGGGAGTCTTGACCTGGCTGAGCTTCATGAGGAAGCAAAAGACTCACTGTCAGGGCTAACAACAGAACTTGATTGAACCTGTGGGTCAAAAAATCCTGAGCTGGAAGCTAGCCTCATGTGCCGTGACTCGCGAAAGTTGCAGATGGCGGTTGATTTAGATACTGTACTTGCTTTCGTTCGCCACCCTACTATGACTTTTCGTGTATATTAAACCAACCCTGCACATGAGGCGGCTCACACGTCTCGCATTTTCTCACGCCTCGAGAAGTTCCGGACGGACGAGGAGCTTCACGATGCCAGCGTGGCCATTCCTGATTGCTTTACTGTTCATGCTTTGCAATGCTCATTTTACATCACTGCTTACACTACTCACTACTTTCTCTCCCACCTCCAATCTGCAACCACCGCAACCACCAACACGACTACCACCACTACCACCACCACAAGCAACAACAACTCAACTACCCACCGCTACTGTGCTGCTGACGCTACTGCTACCGCGACCACTACTGCTACTCTTACTGCTGCTGCCCGTGGCCACTGCTACTGCTACTGCTACCGGGAACTGCCGCAGCTGTGAGACTGGCGCTGCCACTGCCGCTGCCGCTGCGACTGCTGCTGCAACGACGACTGATTAACTTCTACTACTCCTCCTCCTCCTACTCCTCCTCCTGTTGTCACCATGGCCTGTACGGAGGAGCGCATGCCAGCGCAAACATCATGTGCGAGAGAGTCCAGTCCGTCATAAAGCCGAGGAAAAAATGTCGCGAACTATCCCGAACTGCTTGCTCTAGACTCCAAGATAATGCATAAGGCATAAGCCAGCTGAGCACCCTGGCCGCACCGCCAGTAGGAAGCTGCACCACCCGCCTCAGCCCAGGCCAATTTGGAAAGCGATCACCCGAGAAAAAAACCGCTGTCATGGTATAGTCACGGTGTCTCGTGACGAGAACTCATGTAAACCAGCCAGGGGACAGCAGGGCATGGACTACAGCTGCAGAACACAGCAAGCCCGCATGAAGCATCACAGCTTTCGACTCTCACTCTCACACAAGGCAGGCAAGGCTCCACGCAGCTTTTGGCCCCCGCGACAAGCGAGAGATGAAAACGAACTGCATGCTCGCCGCATGCAGCACATCCCAGGAAGAAGCACTGACCTCTCCCCAAGTGATTGACATTCAGACATTCAACAGACTGTCTATCTTCAGAATGCACCCGAAACCATGATAAACAGTGATCCTAGTCCTAGCCCACATTGAGTCCTTACCAGTCGTACCATGACTCAAAACAGGATCCCAATACCAAACGGAATTCCTGTCCTTGGCCCTCGCTCTACCTAGCTGAGCAAGGGCCTGGGAAATGTGAAACTTTATCTCGATCCGAAGATTGCAAAAGCTTGTCAATCGAGCGTTAACTCACATGTACATCATGCCAGATTCACGGCCCTTGTTCTTCACGATCTGCTCGGTCATCATGGACCTCCATCCGTCCTTGTAGGTTTCGGCC
>CAJNJA010018822.1:0-10443 GCA_905231915.1 Symbiodinium necroappetens | reverse complement strand
ACAAGCATCACGACACCTGCCAAGACCATTTGAGTATGGTATAATATAGTACCATATCGTGTAGCATAGTCTAAAATAAGATACCAAAACATAACAGACTCTAACGCCTTTACTCAGCTTGTCTTGAGTGTCACGAACGGACGCGAGCAGCAGGCGGAACGCACTTCAAGCCCAGTGCCAGCGCCGAGGTATCGCCTACCGTGCCTTGGCGCAATAACAGCCGTGAGGCGGTTGAAAAGCCAGACCCCCAAACCCCCAAACCCCTAAACCCCCAACCCCTAAACCTTAAAAACCTAAACCCTAAACCCTAAGAGGACCTGGAGGTGCTGGCCGCTGCCAGCTCGAGGAGGACGCCACCGGCGACCAGAAGGGAAATAATGACCTTTGGGATTTGGGTAGTTTTCTAAATTAGGGTCACTTTTTAGGTCCCCAATTCAATATAGTACGGCACCCTTATAAAAAGGGCCCTAAAAGGGAACCTATTCTAGAAAACTACCCACTTGGGGGTGTTAGGGTTTGGGCCAGGGATGTTTTGGGTCTATAGGGGTTCAGCGGCTTGGCTTCTTTTGGGTTTACGGTTTGCTTTGTTTAGGGGCTTAGTTGTTTAGGGATGTGGGGCCTTCATCAATTTAAATAGAACACCGTTGTCCTGCAACCTATAGCGTATAGCAACATGTTGCAGGCGCCCGTGTTGGAAGCAACATCCCAAGTCTGAGGCGGGTGCGCGCCTAAAAACGTGGACGAGTCTACCCATAGGCCCCTAAGTAGTTCCTTTTTGGATTACCTTATAGGATCCGAAATATAAACCATAAAAAGGAACTACTTTGGGGCCTATGGGTAAGCTTCCGGAAGAGCGGTTCGGGGTGAAGTCTCCATGGGTAAGGCATGTTCCGCTTTGGATGCAGAGCTTCATGGGGCTGAGTTGCGACGAGTAACTAGTAGGGATGCAGGGAACAGAGCGGTTTAGGAGTTTAGGGTGTGTGTGGGGCTTGGATATGGGGGTCTCAGATCAGGGTTCCTCGTAACGAGGAAACTACCGTGTGAGGTTCCAAACTAGACCCCCCTTGTTTTCTGACACGCTCTTGTTTCCTGCGTAGGAGTGCAGGATGCAAAGATTCGGCGTGTCAGGTCGGGGAAGAACAAAGCTTCAGAAGCACGTGGTACCAGGAACAGACTGTGGGCTCTTACGCGCAAACCCCAACATTCCTCTACCGTGCAATGCCCTGCATGCTGGCTATCTAGCCCTAGCTGCCCTAGATGTGTTCTATACTACATCCGAAGGCCCCCCAAAACCCCAAAGCCTGAAACCAAAAATACCCAACGCCCCGAACCCTAAACCCTTAAGCTTAAAACCCGTACATAAACCCCAAAAGCCCTCAAGCCCCCTTCTATAAGGTTTAGGGTTCAGGGACATCCCTTGCAGGAGCCCTAAACCCTAAACCCTAAACCCTAAGCCCGAAACCCTAGCCCCTAAACCCTAAACCCTAAGCCCTAAGCCCTTCAGCAGTTCGAGGGAGTGACCAAGCCCGGCGTCCAGTTCTGGAGTGTCGGAAAGTCTCGCGAGAGGTAGGTGAGCACCTCAAAAGCTCCGACGCAACTTGCGGGTTTAGGGTTTAGGGTTTATAAGGGGTCTGGGGTTTAGGGTAGGGCAGGCCTTAAAGCCTGACAGCCCCCTACAGACCAAAAAGGCATAAACACATACATCTAAGCCCTAACAAAGCCCAAAAACAAACATCTAGACCCCAATATAAGTGTTTCAGGACATCGGTAATGAGAGTCAGGATTTGTGTTTCCGGGGTTCAGCGATAAAGACTTTCGAAGTATGAGTTCAAGATCTAGGCTTTAGGGTCCAGGGTTTTTGGGTTTCGGGTTCAGGGTTTCGAGAGCTTGGGTGTGGGAGGACGGTGTAGGTTGCGGATTTAGGCGTGTAGGTTGCGCCTGTGGGAGCTGGGGGCTATGGGTTGAGTGTGTTAGAACTCAGGTCTGTGGCTAAGGGTTCTCTGCCTACGGTGGCTGGGCCGGATTACAAGAATGGCCCCGGAAGGATCAGAAAGACTGGTATGTAGCATCCTCGGGCCGCCTAGTGCGTGCATGCCGTCGGATTTTTTCTTTCAGGGGCATCTCTGGGATCCCAGGTGCGTGTTGCCCTCTGGTTCAGCCTCAATACTCACAAGATCTCAGAAGGGCTTAGGGTTTAAGGTTTAGGGTTTGGGGCTTAGGGTTCAGGGCTTAAGGTTCAGGGGAGGTATGCTTACGTTTGGATCTTGGTTGGGTGACAAAGACATGGAAACTCACACTTGATTGCTTCGCTGGCTTATCGCCTGGCCTAACCCTGAACCCTAAACCCTAACACCCTAAAGTTCTAACTCCCCAGAGCCCGAAGACGCTACATGTTGTGACACATGGGCCTAGAGCAGAACAACACGACCGTGACTCCGCTTCACAGGGTCCAGGATTTGAGGTTCGGGGGATCCTGGGTTTGGGGCCTGGGAGTAGTTGGCATCGTAATGAAGACTGTAGGGTTTAGAGTTTAGGGGTTCAGGGTTTAGGGTCTAGGGGTTTAGGGTTTAGGGTACCTTCGCTTCAGCTAGTACCCTAAACCCTCAACCCTAAACTCAACAGGTCTGTTGGAACTATCACGCAGAGTCGCATGTACAGGCCAAAGACTCGGGCATTCCCGACGATTTTCGAGTCCGGTGGAAAAACCATACCCACAACAACTAAGCCTATCAACTCCCTAAACCCCAAATTTTGGAGGGCTTGCGCGAAAGTGCTCCAGCGCAGGTTGTGGTTTGAAGAGCAGACGGAAAGCAGGGTTGGAGGAAAGCACATGACAACCAAGCGTTTTTTCGAATTTCCCACAGCGCAGGGAAGGCTGCCTCCAGCCGTCCTCGAGCCATCCTTCCGGGGCCTCCCCGAAACCCTAGCCTGGCCCCACCCATAGGCCGCTAAGTAGCTCCTTCTTATGGTCTATATTTAGAATCCTATAAGGTAATCCAAAAAGGAACTACTTAGGGGCCTATGGGTGGGGGCTTGGAAGGAGGTCTGGGAACAAAAAGCCCAAAGCCTTGTTCGAAAACTTAGAAAAAATTGGGAAATGGCCAAAAACCCAATGTGGGGGTCTGGACAAGGGCTCGACAAGGCAAAACAAAAACCAAATTTTGGCGCCCGGAAGGGGGTCTGGAACAATCAAAAAACTTCAATTTGGTGCAAACAAAAAAACAATTTGGGGCTTGAAAGGGGCCCTGGAACAAAGACCAACAATCTCAGCTTGCCTTGGCAAAGGCCAAAAAAGTCCCATTTGGTGGCTTGGAAAAGGGTGGTCTAGAAAATGCCCCAACTCGGTTGCTTGGAAGGGGAATTGGAAATGCCAAAATCCCCAATTCAGGAAAGCCCTGGGAAAAATCAACACACCCAATCTGGAGGATTGAAAAAGTTTGGACAAAACCAAGAATAGTGATCTCAGAGCTTGGAAAGGGATTCCGAAAAAGGGCCAAAACTCGAAACTTTAAGGATTAGGACGCAGACCCCTTAGAAGCAGGAACGCTTCGCTTGCAGCAAACGTGTCCCGGGCGCCTTCCGCAGTCCAAACAGCTCTGCTGGCGGACCCAAATCCCTAAACCCTATAATCCCTGCCCTAAACGCTGTTCTCCCTAAACCCCTTCAAATCTCTGGGCATCCCCGGACATCAACCACCAAAGCCCTAACTTCTTCCCAAGTGCCGCGGCTTGAACAAGTACCCTGAACTCTAAACCCTGTGAGCCCTGAACCCTAAATATCCTCCTAAATCATCATTAACGACTAAATCTTAAGCCCTAAATCGTAATCCCCAAGCCCTTAACCCTAAAGCCTAAACCCTAAATCTTAAACCCTAAGCCCGAAACCCTTGACCCTAAACCCACCTGCTGTGTTGAAGGAAGCCGAGACGAAACAAGCCGAGACGCCGAGGAGGCAAAGTACATGGAGGCAGAGAGGTAGCCTTGGGAACAGGCTTTGGAAGGGCTCCCGTAAGGTTTTTTTGGGTTTAAGTGGCCTGGCCTAAACTCCTAACCCCAAACTGGGGGACTCTAGGGTATAGGGTCCAGGGTTTTGAAGCGATCCATGAGGTTTCTATTAAGGGTCTTTTACGGCTTGGGGAATTTAGGGGTTTTAAGCTTCAATGTCAATGGCTGAGGGGCGGCAGGATTGAAGGCAGAAGCGTTTAGTAATCAGGTCTTCAGGGCTTTTAGGGTCTAAGGTTCAGGGCTTGAGGGTTTAAGGGGTTTAGGGCTATGGGTTTAAGGGTTTTAGGGCTTTGGGATTTTAGGGGTTTTGGGTTTTAGGTTTTAGGGTTTAGGGCTTTAGGGTTTTATGGCTCAAGATGTGCTTGCTGGGTCAAGGCCTGCTGATTGCTTGGATCTCCGGGGCATGTAAGGGCTGGGATTTAGGGTTTAGGGTTTACCTGTAGCTCTCTTTACCTACAGTTTAGCAGCCATGACCCCTTAATTAGTAGGTAGAACCCAGAGAACTGTAGGTAATTAGAGTCCCAGGTAGGGTTTAGGGCTTAGGATTGCGGATCTTAGGCCCGGGGCTGCTCCACCCCTCTCTGCAGTGCAGCTGAAAGCGAAGCGCAAAGACCACCTTCCTAAGATTTAGGGTTTACCCAAAGGCCCCTAAGTAGTTCCTTTTTATGGTTTATACTTAGCATCCGATAAGGTAACTCCCCAAAAAGAACTACTTAGGGGCCTATGGGTAGGGGTTTAGGGTGTAGGGCTCTGAGACGTTTCAACAATCCCAAAACCCTGAACACAGCCAGAGCCTTCTAGTGCATCGGCCCGGAGGCTGAAACGAAAGACCTTCATAAACCCGAAAGCCCAAAGCCCTAAGTCCCGGAAGCCTTGCTCTAAACCCTAAACTAGTGATCCAGCCCTGCCGGCAATGTCTGCCTAGGCCTGGAAATCATGCAACACTTATCTATTTCAAACCCTGGGCCAAACTACAACCTATGTAATGCTGGTATGCTGCACAGTCATACTCCCCGCCCTGTCGCAAACATCATCTGGTTGGAAATAGTATACTGCACCCCTGAAGCACATACTACTTACTCCTGACGGGGCGGAGGGCTAGTGCAACACAGGACTGTAGGGTTTTAGCCGTACTTTCTGCTTCTGGAGCAAAACAGCTGGCTTCACATGAAGATATGCGGCGTTCTCTGTCGAAAAGCAGTATTGCTGACCAGATGCCATTGTGATCTTTGAAAATCTGCTTTGATCTCACAATGCTCTGCCAGTACCTGCCACAGGCTGCGCCTTTGGAATATACCACTAATGCTGAACCCTGCACTGCCCTACAGCCTCTGAACCTTCGAAAGTTCGAAAACTATGGCTGCGGCTGCTACTCTTCCGGTTCCCGCTGTTCCCTGCCACTCCGACATCATCATCATCATCATCATCGCAGCAGTCGTGACGGACAGCAGCGTCATCGTCGGAGCACGTTAGCGTGAGCCCGTGGATCGGGTTCATGGCAAGCGCCCAAGCCTCAGAGAAAAGAGAGACAAGTCGGGCAGTCTCGTAAGCACTGGGCCGAACCCTGGGAAGTCAAACGAATGGTTCGGGATGGAGGTCTCTGTGCAAGAACCCAAACCAAGAATCTGCCATGAATGAGTGTGGTACAGAAACTGTACATCGCCATTTTCAGAACCCCACTGAGGTAGTTTTGAATTCCTAGACCAGGCTCAACGAATCCTCAAAAATTAACCTGAACACTGTAGACTGTAGTTCCTAATGCCTATAAACTATAAACCCTAAACACAGGCTTCCGGTCACAAGCCAGACGAGGCATGTGCAGTCCACCACATCACCCGCGGAAGCCACAACGACAGCCAAAGGTCCTGCAAGCGGCTTAGTTTTTCCTGATGCCGGATTAAGGTTTGGGGCTCAAAAGATCTTCGGTTCCCTAAACCGCGAACCCTAGAATCCTACCTCCTGAGCCCTGAAGACCCTGAAGACCCTGAAGACCCAACACCAAGACTCTGAAACCCCCAAAACTCCAAGCCACTGATGCCGAAGTGAACCGTCTCTCAGAGCTGACAGTAAACATGCAGACTCGTCTCGTCTTGTTTTCCTTGAAGAGGGCTTCGGTATCGTGTTTCGGTTTCAGGCCTTCGTTGGTTTTTTTGGGCTCTGTAGGGTTTTGTAGTGTTTAAACATGTTAAATGCTTCAGGCCTAGGGTTTAACTGCTTCGGGCCTGGGGTTTAAATGCTTCGGGCCGAGGGTTTAGTGGTTCAGGGGGATCGTAGTAAGAGGCTGCTAGCAGTGGCTATTTATAGAGGCCCAAGGTAGGCGTGTCAGATGCTAAGGCCAAGAACATGTCGTGACGTTCTAGTGTTCGTATTAGTATTATACGCAATAGATTGTTATTACTAACCCTTAGTATCAGAGTCCCAACATTAGTGCAACGGCTTTCTACTGCCCGGAAACCCACTGAAGGGCCGCCAGACAATCACAAGCCTCCACCTAAGACAGAGTTGTACATAAGCAGGCACACGGGCTCCATGTATCTACCTACGTAGGTTCGACTTGGGCTGCCGGATGCTTCAGCGAATCGACATTACCGTTGTACTTTCACCCTTGGTAGGCCTGACACCCTCATCCACCTGCATCCTACAAGACTAGTGCAGAAGCATGTGTCTACTCAGTGCGCAGGCAGCTCCAAGCATACAACCTAAGCACAGATCCCGAAACTGCACTGCACTGCCTTGAAAGACCGGACCAATTCGGACGAGCGCCCCTGCACTCGGCAATAAATGTTCATGCGTCTTACACGCTTTCCGGGGGAACCTATGTTCGGGCCTTCAGCCCTAATAAACCCTAAACCCGAAACCCAGTGGCTCATATCCCTTCTTGTATCATGCATCCAAAGCCAGTTGTGCCATTGATATACCCTATAAAGCTGCGACACAGGATGCTTGGGAAATCTGGGGAGTGTATAGGTGGGATGTGATTATGGGGATAGCGTGGATACAGCTGGCGGGTGTTGCAAGCCGTAGCTGCTGCTACCGCATCTGCGAGCACGGCAGGGTTTTGGGTAGGGCTTGGGTTAACGGTGTAGTAAGAAACCGCTGCCCCCTTGCCTATTCAGCATGCGCGCTCTATGATGGCCCGCTCGAATTTCGCAATGCGGAGGGCTACAAGTCATGCCCTCTCCCTGGCAAACCGGAAAGCTCAACAGCAGGGCAAGCGCAAAGCTGCAAGGGGAACACATGTTCAATCAACTTCCTGTGGCTTCTTGGCAGACTCATGGTGCAAGATCCCTAAACCCAGACTGACAGTTCAAACCACATTATTGAAAAAAAACCCTAAACCCTAAACCCTATAAACCCTAAACCCCAAAGGGAGGGAAATGTGCTTACAACTCTGCTGGCCAAGTCTTTGGCACAGGGGTAATTTTTGCATATAGGGTGTTTTGTCTACCCATAGGCCCCTATGTAGTTCCGTTTTGGGATATTACCTTATACGATGCTAAATATGAATCCCAAGAAGGAACTACTTAGGGGCCTATGGGTAATATGGGAACCTGATTAAGAAATTCAGTAGAGTCCTTCATATGAACAACACGGCTATATATTGGGGTTGTGGGGCTAAGGTATCTTGATTAGGTTCTTACCGTATCATCTATTGAATCTATTCTCTAGTGTCTCCGCATTTAGAAATTTAGATGCCGGGCCTCGGAAGCGGGGCCTCTGCACCCTCAAATCCCGCGACCCCCTTCGCCTGCGACTAGCGAGCCTCCGATGCAAGGCCCCTTAATGTAGTCGTCTCTTTCACCCTAAGCCCTAAGCCCAAAAGCCAAAGCCCCAAAGCCGGAACTTTCAAACCCTAAGCCCCTATGCCCTAAACTCTGAACCCCTAGGCCCAAAACCTGAAGCCCCAAGCCACTCCAAGCCTCCGAGGCTGTCTTGGGAGTTATCAAATGCTGCTCCTGAGCCGAGTTTCGGAAGAGAAGTGCATGAACGTTGCCAGGTTGTTTTTTAAGTGTAGTGGGCGCCCCTTTTCCGAAGCTCCTTGCCCGAGGGGATTACATTGCCAGGTTTAGGGTTCAGGGCTTACGGCTTCTAACCTTCCTGTGTCAGGACGAACATATGGAAATCATAGAGAGGAATCCCGAAGAAGCAGGTTGTTCAGGGTTCAGGCAGGGTGAAGGGGTGCCAAAGTAGTTCCTAGCACTTTCTCTACTTGATCATGGAGACTAGCATTACTTCTACGAGTCGGACTGAAGGCTGGGGGTTTATTACAGCTTCTACCATCAAGTTGCTTGTGTCAAAATGCTCGTTCTTGCCAGCATACACATGCCTTCGGGCATACTGGCCATAACCAGCACTGTCGATCGATACTGACAGGATCATGGCACTTAGAACTTAGGTTAACCCAAACGGGAAATGTAGAAACTTACTTCGTGCGTCCCTTGATCCTCCAAGTAGTGCTGATATCCTTCATCTCATCACCCCTGCCAGGACTCTGCGCCTATTGAATACCAAGGACATAGGGGCCTTGATAATTGAGGAGGGGAGTAGCTTTGGGGTATGTTAATTTGAAACTATATTCGGGAACTGTATCAATCAAGTAAGAAAGCTGTCATTATTCAGGCTTCTGTACAGGGAATCCTCGTGATCTTGGGTTGCTGGCTTCACCCCTCGGGCCTTCCCCACTAATGTAGGTGCCTGAATAATGAGAGTAGGGCCGAGTAGGGCTGTGGGCTCCTGTTAGCATACTCAACACAAGGAACCCTATGGAAGATGTTTGGAAAATATTTGGGCTTCTATATTAGACCTAGAACCCCGAAGCCGGAACCCGCCACTAGAGCCACAAACACTACAACCCGGATCCAGAAAGCATAGACCCCAAAGCCTAGTCTCTGAGCCCTAAGCCGGAAATCCTCAGCTCCAAACCTGAACATTCAGTCCTTAACTCAACCCCTAAATCCCAAACTCCAAAATCTAAGCTCTGAAGATGACCAAAGGAATCCCCAGCCCCCAGGGGATGCGGCGAGGGTGTTGGCGATGGCCTCGGAACAGTGTCGGTCTTTGACTATGGGGGTTTCCGAAAATAGGGGACCCTACTATAGTACCCTAAATAGTAGGATCCTTGTACCCAAAAATTTCGGAAACCCCCCATATGGCAGGCAGCTGGCTTCCGGTTTAGCGCTTAGGTGGGAAAAACACAAAGTGATAAGTCTCACTAGCACGCATCAACATCCCTCTGATCTGAACTATCTACTGCATGAAACACTGATTTCTAAATCCTAGACCCTAAATTCCTGAGCCCTAATTCCCAGGCCTAGTTGCTAACAACAAATCAGAGCTTCAAGCCAGGCTGCTGAGGGTTCGGGTCTAGTTTACGGGTTTAAGTGCAAAGTTGCACGAATCCTTGCACTAAGCCTTGCATAAAACCAGCGAACTCGAACCGTAAGCGCTTCGCCACTCCAGTCTCCTAATCTATGTAGCTTCATGACAGCTCTCTGTTCAGTGCACATAGCACGTTGCACGGAAGTACGTCACAGGCCATAGCGGGCCTCTGACACCAGGCTCTCTGTGCACAAGCTCTTCTCAAAAGAAGCTTCAAGCACTCCAAGCCACACATGTAACAGTAGTGAGCTGGCCGGATTCATGTATGCCTCAGCTGATTCTCGCACCCTTCGCAGGCCGTACTCATGCAAAGCTTCCCCAGCGCATGCAGCTGGAGGACCGTCGCGCAGGGGCATTTGACGCACCGGCGGTACTGCTCCAGGGACAGGAGCGCCATGCGATGCATTGGGAACAGATACCGTCTTTGTTGTGCTTAAAACGTACTATATTGACAATTCCCCCAGGAATGCAATGCATGTGCCCACCCGACAGGTACAGAGCACCAACACCTAAACACCCTAAACCCTAAACCCTAAACCACATGGATGGTATGCACCCTTACGATGTGCCGGCTTTCCGGGCCAGCTGCAACTACAAAAAAGAAAGACACATAGACAATGCAGTGAAGCTGTTCCTGACGCTAAGCCCTAAACCGCCTAAGTCCTAAACCTTTTATACGGGTTTTGCAATTTGGCCCGCCGGTCGGGGTGACCACGGGATTAAGGTTCGGGAGAGTGGGGTCGTTAAACTCGGACGAGCGGTAGGAAGCACATAGTCAAAGTCAATGGTGCCAAATAATCGGCCATCCCCGCTCATTCGCGAGCACATCCTATGATCTTAATGTCTGCATGTATGTGTAGGTGTGAGTGTGTATGTATATATATATATAGCAAAGAGCACAAAATAAAACGAAATCAACAAGCAACAGGCAGAGCAAGCAACAACAAACGGAGCGCAAAGAACAAAGCAGAAAACCAAAAGCAACAGGCAAAAAAACAACAACAACAACAACAGGAAGCACAAACACTAGAACAACACAAATGCCACCCCCCCCCCCCCC
>CAJNJA010018820.1:0-35508 GCA_905231915.1 Symbiodinium necroappetens | reverse complement strand
TACTACTACATCTACTACTACATCTACTACTGCTACTGCTACTGCCGCTGCTACTGCTACTGCTACTGCTACCCTACCGCTACTGCTACTGCTACTGCTACTACTGCTGCCAACACCACCACTACGACCACTACCAGTTCTACTACCTCTAAGTCTACTTCCACCAATAGTTAGGTAGGTAGGTATGTACAGTACTACTGCTACTGTTGATGTTGTTGTGGGGAAAACTGCTTGTTGCCTTTGGACATGATGACTCCATTTCCGATGAGCCTGACGCCATAAAAAACATACATGCTTCTCTCATTAAGGTGATACCCCCGCCCCCCATACCTCTCCACATCAAGTCAGATGTAGCCCATCGCATGATCCTTCTGCCTGTGCTGCAGTCTGGCCATGCGGGTCTGACAGATTCATGAAACAGATGTCACCCCGAGACTCGTAACGTGCCATGTGCCGAATGGTGCGATGCCGCTGAGATGCGCCTTGTGGCACCAAAACCCGCAGGGCAACTTTGGATGGTACACGTTCGCAGCTGTTCCGGCTTGTATTGTTATGGGCGGCATGCTTTGGAACTATAACCTGAGCCTATTAGAAGGACTTGCCGCTAGTCGCAGGAGCATATTCAAGTGTTGAAGTTCTGGCTGGCGCCTGCCCAAGACCGCAGATGTGATAAAACAAAAAGTTGAATCATGACCATGTTTAAGCGGCTAGAATTGAAAGATCTGTTCTAAAATGCTGTGACTGTGCCTGCGGCCATTCTCTCTTTGATATTTTTGAAACAATTTCCTCGGGAGGCTCGCAACCCGGTAGCAACCGGCCAATGAGCTTTTCGTCACAGACGACATTCCTCGGACAAGCCCCACAGATTGAACTAGGAATCGCCCTAGAGAAGGCAGAGCCCCTGACATGCCAGCTCCCCGGACTTATGAGCAATGCCGGCGGGGCCGGAGCTGCCCGCTTTGGCAGCTCCTTGCTTGGCGCTCTATTATATTATACTATATTATTAAGTATATAATAGTGTAGTATAGTATAGTATACTATAGATTACCGAGTACTGGGTTACTGAGTACGCTCTTGCTCTGAGGATTTCCAGCGCACAACTTCGGGGCACATCTTTCAGCATTCCAAACACGCTAAGTGTTGTCCACCGCGGATTCCGATTATGCATTGCCAGAATGTTTGCGGAACTGGCATGTGCCAAACCGGAGGGCCTTATTCCAGTCAGCTTCAGCAAACTTTAGCAACTAGTCGTGGTTTTTGTCGCTGCTCGACATGGCAAACTGCGAATTTTGTCTGCTACATCCAACAGGTTATAGAGGCTCCGAAGTGTGAAGGGCATTCATTACATGAGTTTCCCCCAAAGGATTTGCTGGAGCAGCTGGATGAGGAGGAGCGCAAAGAGGAGGCGAGCCGCACCAAGCCGCAGCTGGGCCGGCATATGTGACGGCAGAGCTTCAGAGTGGGGAAGTCCAGAGTTTGTTGCGGTGTTTGCTAGGTCTTCGGGACCTCAATGTAATCTGTGGGAAAGCACGGCCCGGTTCAGAAGCACTGGCCCCTGACTGTCGAAACCTGATTGAATTGGGTCTCCGAGCGCACACAGAGGATGCGTGGGCCAGTGACAAGTGTATAAGGCTAAGGTGTACTTGTTTTTTTTTTCTGTGTGTTGCTTTGTTTCTTCTGCCGCTTGTTGTAGCTGTCTCCTGGAGCTAGACCAGAAGGCAGTGCTATGGCAGACATTGTGTCGCCAGTGGCCTCCCAGGCTCGTACTGCACGATGGGCGAGCTGAAAGCGATGCCGATGTGAGTGGATGCTTGGTTTCGGCTTCCAATAGAGTTGAGTTGGCAGTTTCTAGTTGTCAGCATGCTACTTTCGGAGATTCACGTGCCAAAAGTTCGCCAAAACATCTTGGGCATGCGGAACCTGATCTCTGCACCATGCCGAACCACTTCAGGATGTGTTCAGCTGCTGCTCAATGCTGCAAGCATCGACGTGGCACAGGCTATTGTCTTCTGCGGGCTTCCGTTACTGGTGCCTCTGGCAAATTACCTCATGTTGAAAGTGCCTGGAGCTACTGCTCAGCTGGCGGCGCCGTGTTGACTCCGAGAGCCCCGAGCTTGAGATCTGCCTAGGTGCAGCCTCTCCTCAGAAGCCTTTTCTTCGGCGATTCGCTGGAGGAGGTGGGTCGAAGGGGGTGGGTGTCACTGTCACTGCCAGAATTTGTCAGCATGTTTGATGAGAGAGGCACCATCTGCAGTAGAGGCGACGTCGTGTGCAGGCCATCCAGCAGGTGGAGGGGAGGATCGGCCAAGTCTCTCCAGCCAAGCTTCTGCAGGCGCTAGGTTTCCTGTCACGGGCATGTTCCTTTCTCGCTGATCGTTGCCCGCCCCCCGTTGACCGGCAACTGCAAGAAGAGCCAGACGGTTTGAAGCACTTGCAAAGTCATGATGGCGAAGCCAACATCAGCAGCAACAACAACAACACAGCCGCCATAGTGTAATTACAGTGAAGAAAGAGGTTTGGGATCTTAGCACGGATTTCGGTTGTTTTTAGCAGGGTCTTCATTGGTTTTACAAGGTTTTACGGAGTGTTACGGGGAGTTCAACGGGTTTTGGAATGGGTTTTGATGGGATTTAAAATTAGTTAAATGTGCTTTTGGCAAGGTTGTAATGGTTAGTGGGATTTGAAACATGTTTCTGAGGGTTGTAGAAGGGCTCAAGATCCTTGAAGAACCCTTCGAAATCAGCTAAAAATTAAAGCCCTTCTTAAACCCGTTAGCAGCTAGCACCTTCTACAGATAAGAAATCTTTTCGATCCACTTACACCTTAAAACGCTTGTCAAACTAGGCACCCACAAGGAGTAATAACGCATATGCTCTCGGGTGCCGCTTTCTAACGGTACCCCCAACCAACCCGCGGTCCTGGTCACAGTCGTGGCTTTCGGAAGATGGAATCGTCACCGCGAGCCGGAAAAAAACCCACGCGAACCACAGGGAGGCAGGCACCACTTGCGAGAATGGCAACATCAAATCCTCTAACGTTGTAACAAGCACCATTACGATAACATTACGATCAACAAACGGCTGCAACCGTACGTTTGTAGAACACGGCCACCCTCCTGCTAACTGCTCAGCAGCTACAGTATGCACAGCAGGCACCATGCCACAGGGCCACAGGCGCGGCGGGGCAATCCAAGAAGACCACAGGCCCTACTCCACAGGGGGGGCCCGGGCCAGGGAAGGCGACAAGGCCAAGCAAGAAGACCACCCACATTTGCATCTCCACCTGCTGCGAGAGAGACAAAATGGAGCCCGGCCCGTAGTTTTGATGCTCCCCTTTACCATTTCTCTCAACAGGGCAGCTGCTGCGCAAACCATGCATCGCATTCTCCAAAAACTTGACAGGCCCCCATGGGCCATGGGGTCGCTGGAAGCAGTCCCAATTGCTTCTAGCTGACATAAGTTACAGGCTGCTGTTTTTGATTGCACCACCAACACCAACACCAACAAAAACGACAACTGCAACAGCCTCACCACCACCACCACCAACAACAACAACGACACCAACACCAACAGCAACAACAACAGCAACAACAACAACAACAGCAGCAACAGCAACAGCAACAACAACAACAACAGCAGCAACAGCAACAGCACGAGCAGTCGTCATACTTGGAGCTTTACTCGTCGCAGTAGCAGCAGCAGTAGTAGCAGCCTCACTGTGATGTATGTGTGCTAGACGGAGGTGCAACTGTTATGAGCAGGCTGAACATTGCAATTGTGCTTCTCTACTTCATGTTCTCTTAGTGCCCCTTCCAGACCGCGCGATGCAGAGCTTGTTTCGTCCCCCGGTGAACTGCTGCGCCGGGTTCATCTCAAAGTCCGGCGGTTGTGCTACCAGATTAGGTGTACTTCTACCACCATCAATGGCGAGCTCGTCTTAGTTCGTGCCCATGCAGGAGCTCGAAGACACCGAGCCGAGCATCCTTTCGCGCGGCAAGGACAGTGTTTGTCCAATGCCTTGGTCGTTTTTGTAGACATAAGTCAGAGCGGCAGCTCACCGATGCACGCGTATCGGAGGGTATCGCCTTCCACGGCAGAAGAGATCAAAAGGATTCGGTACCAGTCGATAGGACTTAAGGACCGATGGGGTGGATCCGGTGATCTGTCAGGAGCTCTCCGAGGGAAAGCTGGCTCAGGAGGTCCTGCAGTGGGATGGGTGGCGCAGACAGGCTCTGGTGGATCTCCAAATCAAGCTCAACCTTCCATCTGTAATTACTGAGCGATGCTGGGAAGAACATTCCATCACAAAGAAAGAGGGAAAGAAAGAAACGAGAGAGGGAGAGAGGGTTACTTCATCCCGTAGGCTGACCAAAGCATGAGGGATACCAGCTGCAGACTTCCCTTAGTGGAATGCGCTCCTCGAGTCCAAAGCTTCGATGCCGGTGGATGGGGCGCTCGGACGAGCGGGGCGTGTGCCTCATGCCCCAAGCAGCAGAAAGCGAACCGAGCAAAGCACAGGTTTCAGGCCGAGCTTGCCGGGCGGGTCGAACTGTGGCTGTGGTTTTTAATCAGAGCGCGCAAGCATCAACAGCGAGAGGATCGCTCCCAAAAAAGGAACGAAGGCAGACGCCCCTGCGCTGTGTGGGGGAGAGGAGGTAATTAATAACTCCTCTTCTCCTAATTCGCTCCCTGGTCGTTGCGCCGGCGCATGCGGAGATTGTGTATTCTGGCAGGGGAGAAGAGCCTTAGCCTCGGCAATCCATAATGAGGGGGAATCATCCGCCACATCCTTGAGATTTTGAGAGGCCACGGACAACGTGGCGGGCTATGATCCCCAGGGCCAACCATGCCCAACTACAGAAGCACCTTAGACGGTTCCGCTGGTCAAGTTGAGAGTCGTTTGTCAAGCCAGCTGGCCTGCCCCATTGCCTTTTCTCAAGACCATCCCCCCCGCAAGTCCGCGCAAAGCTTCAGTGCCACCACAGTACTTGTGTTATTGGAGGTGGCGGCGCGACTGGAGCTTATCGAAAAGCAGGTGGCCCTCTCGATACTGGGACCTTGCCATGGCATGTCTGTTCAAACCTACTGACACAATTTGGGATCTGCTTGCTTCTCAGAGACTTGGATTTGGCAGGACTTGGGCAGTCGGCCGACAGCGCATCCATCACCAGGGCTTTCAAAAGACGAGCCGTGGAGCTACATCCAGACAAAGGCCCGAGGAAAGAGCATCACGGCTTCAACTTTGCCTCATCGGAAAAGTGCATTTGATCCCTGGAAGGGGGCGACCTAGAGGAGTTTCAGCTCCTCCAGCAAATGAAAGACGTGTTGCTGGGCGCGAAGATGTCGGCCATTGAGCCGGATGCTGACGGTGTCAGAGCGACTCTCGGCAGCATGAACACTTCCTGTTGACCTGATGCACATTGCAGCAGTTGAGTTGGCGGGTGCAGGGCGCCAAAACCCGACGTCAAAGAAACGTCTGGCGACTCTCAAGACACTGACGACGAGATCGACAAGTTGCTTGGGAATCGAGGCTGTGAGGGTCGTTAGAAGGGAGGAAGCAGGCCGCTCGGCGAGTAGGCTGAGTAGGCATCCTTTGGTGCTGGCGCCTATTCTCCGAAAGCAGCCGTCGAGTACCCGACGAAGGTGCAGAAGAAGAGGGCGAGCCTGCCCGAAGCCGCGCAAGCCGCCTCTTGGCTTATCCTATGCCGGGACGTAGGAAGTCGTGCACGGGTTTCTGTTGGATCTGAAAAGTCGCTATCCTGTTATATCTATGGCTAAGCGCGAGATAGCTAGGGCTAGGGCATCACGCGGAACTCCAGCTTTTTTTCCTGGGCGGCAAGCTAGACGGTACAATCTGGGAACAGTCTTTCCTGACAATAACCGTGTGGAGCTGTGCTTCCTTACTCCCGCGATGTAATCTTTCCATGCACAAAGGCCCATAACACCGCAAGTGCGCCGTGAGAGTAAGAACTCATACTGGCGAGAGTTAATCTTGACTCCTGACTGAGATATACTTAACACTTTGATGCACTTTGCATAACTTGGAATTTTGAAGGCGTAGGTCCGTGGCAGCTTGTAGAGATCTGTGATTAAGTTTCCGGCTAGGGTGCTTGTGGCAGTACTAGGACTCAGCAACCCACTACAAAAACTGGGACACCAGGGACAACTGGCGGAAAGCACCGAGGCAAAGCCGAGCTCCAGGCGAACCGCGTCAAGCTACACCAAGCTGCTGCTGGGACTTGCAAAGTAGGGATTCCCAAAGTGTCGTGGATTTTGGCATCGTGCCTGTTTTTTGTAGCCGGGAGTGGCACGAGAGCCGATTCGTTCGTGAATTCAGGGCTGGTGTTGCAGCTTGGCCTGAGTGAGTTCAGAGACTGAGGTCACCATGGCCTGGTCTCGTTGCGGAAGGCTCTGCTCGCAGCTGTCCACCTACAAACAGGTGGGACGGTGGGGCCAGGGCAGGTCTGCTGTGGCTGTACAAGAACTCGTCTTTTCCGATGGCCTGCTCAAGGTTTTACAAGTTCCTTCCCAGGCGCAGTAGCCAACATTGCCTGACCAGCTTGTCCACTTTGCAGGTTGTCTTAATGAGCTACTGCTGACTTGCGACATTTCGACTGAGAGCGGTCCATCGAGACGCTTCTTTATAGTTGATACAGTGGCATCGAAAAAGATTGAAGCCACGCCGTCGTTGTTCAGGCAGAGTCATGGAGTGCTAGGGACCATTCTCGAATGATGCATTGCCCTTGGCCCTACCAATCTCTCGCCGAGCCAGGCAAGTCAAGGCCAGCCTCGTGACATTCTGGCGTCTTTGGAAGAATTCCTGGTCGGGCTCGAGGAGAGTGCGCAAATCGTGCTACAGTAGACTGTGATCCGCACTACGGTACCGAGGATCATGAGACACAAGCTGCTCGCGGTGTGGGCCAGACTCGGCCAGACTGCCGAAACATGTTTCCGTTCTTCATAAAAGAGGTGAAAAAGTCTAGACTAGAGCCACCAGCTGCTTCGTTTGGTGCTACAGAAATCTTACAGATCGACTTTTCCTGCTTTTCCCCTTGTGGCATGAGCCCAAGATGCCCACACTCAGTGGCACACGGTGGCCGTGGGCCGAACACACCTGTCGATCTCGAAAGCTTCCGACAAGCTTGGGGGGTCACCTGTTTTAACGTTCGAAAAGTTGGGGTTCACAACGGCGGCTTTGATAAGATCTCTCGACCCCTGAAGGAGAGTGACGATGATCTTCGGTTCGCACCCGATGGCACGCGCTTGGGCCTGCTGGTTGTGCGAGGTCAGCTACAGCTGGGGCAGTGAGCCAGTGACTGCACCCCCGCTTTGTTTTTACAGGGGTGGTTGGCAGCGAGCTGGAAGCACAGAAAGCTCTGCAAATACTGCGACAGGTGCAGAGTGCTTGAGTGCGGCCGCCGTGGTGGATCCAGAGGTGTGGGAAGGGTCTTGCGAGAAGGAACTGCATGCAGCTCAAACGACCTATTGGGGTGTGAAGGGATCCGCGCTGCCTGTTGCAGTCCATGTCGTGTCCTGGTGACACGAGCCCACCCGTCGTGCAGGCAACTGTTTCCATGCTGATGAAAAGCCGCCATGTGGTCGAGATCGAGAAGCACGAGAGATGGCCTCTATTGATGCTAGGCTTCATGCTCACGAGATGGTTCCGAAAGCTCCATCGGAGCAACATTCGAAAATATGGTTGCTGCTTGAGGACGGAAGCCGTGAAAAAGCTCCCATCGCAGGAGCCGGTCTCAGCATTCGTTGACAGAAATCGACGGTGCTGGAGCTTGGAAAGGGACACTGAGGTGGACACTTTCCTCGTTGCGACGCGCCAACTTGGCCTTCCAGGTGCCGCTATGGCGAAGTCTGCAGCACAGGCTGAGTCCAGCAGCTTGGTCGAAGGTTTAGAGGGCCAGCCAGACTTAGTTGCTTTTGAAACACAACGAGAAGTTATCAAGAAAATTCCTGCCTTTGTACTGTGACATGGTTGCCCCAGCAGGATCCTCGGTGCTCATGCCCCGAGAATCTGCTTTGAAAGCCGAGGCAGGCCCCTGATCTTCTGACAAGTAGCTGAGGTCTCTGAAGAGAGAAAAAGAGAGAGAGAGAGAGAGAGAGAGAGAGAGGGGGGGGAGTGGAGTTGTCCCCGCCGCTGCCCGAACTGCCTCCAAAGCCCCACAAACACTGGGGGGCCCTAAGGGCCGAGGGGATTCGCAACCCCCTCAGACCCGAAGGAAGAAGAGGGGGAGGTGTGGGAAGGCCAGGCAGTGCTGCGCGAGGCTTTGTTCAGAGTCAGGTGGGCAGGTGAGGTAGGGATATTCAGGGCTTTTATTTGTTGCCTTTCTGACTGGGGGAGTGGAGCTCCTGACCACGGGCAATGTCAAGTTTGTTGTGTTGTATTTGTGGCATCGTTGATATGTGTTGCATCATACTCCTCGGTGTTTCGACTTGCGGCCCAGCCTGCGTGTGTAGTTTGCAGATTAATGAGTGGATGACCCAAGTGAGACATGCAATGGGTTTCACTGCATGGTCAGGGTTTAGGAGGGTGTTTTCGGGGGGGGGGGTATCACCCATGTCCACTTGGGGGAGCACTTCCTCATTCCCCCAATAGGGGCACATCGGGCGGAAATCGTAGGAGAGGGGTACTACTAGATACAACACAGATCTATCTTTTGTCAAAGGTGTGCAGCGAGAGAGATCTCTCGTAGTGAGAGAGAGAGAGAGAGCGAGCGAGTTTGCAGCACAGATCTGGTCGACTGCTTAGCTTGACGATGATGAGGCCCGGGGGTTCCTTGGAGTTCACATTAAGAGTGGGGGATATCCAGTGCCGAACAGGGGGCCTCATCTTGTAGTCGAAAAGCAGAGACGGTGGAGACCAGGGTGCGTCGCCGCGCGGGAAGGGGTGCGCTTGTGCCCTTTCTCTGTCTGTGTGGAAGAAGGAAGAGAGAGAGAGAGAGAGAGAGAGAAGTCAAAGGCACAGAGCAGGTTTGACCCTGAAGATGAGGCCTGGGGTTTAAGGGTTTAGGGGGTTAGGGGGGTTCAACAGTCCAGCACAACGGGCCTTATCTTTCTCCGTAGAGCCGACCGACGACAGACAAGGCGCATTCGTGCGCGAGGGTAGGAGCGGACGCCCCTGCCCTTTGACTGTGTTGAAGAAGAGAGAGAGAGAGAGAGAGAGAGAGAGAGGATGTTCAAGCCTGTGGGGGGCCCTCTGTGAGCCTGATCTCTTTCCTACTTCGTAGCCCCCCACTGGGACAACCTGCTTGACCTCTTCTCTCCGCGCCTCTTTCTTCTGAAGCATTGCTGAAGTGCGAGGAGGTTTTCCGTGCGCCCTTCCCCGTGAACGCCCTCGCCAGCGAGATAGTCGGGGTCGGACCTGTACGGTGACCGCTGATTGGGCCTGTACCTTGGCTCCTTTGATAACCACGAGCTCTACGCATTCGGCGAAAACTACAGGTCTACTACTTGCACGAGGGGAGGATTCCCCTGACCTAGCCTCGCAGGTGAAGTATGACTGACGCCATGGAAGTGCAGAACGCAGCCAAGTCAGAGTCTCCCCATCGCAAGAGGGGGATTCAAGAAGAAGCTTTGAGCCTGGAAGCTATTCGGGATGTAGTGCGAGTGGAGATTCAGGGGGCTGTGGCTGGAATGTCAGACAGAGTTGCTGCCCTTGAAAAGAACCTCCAGCAGCATAACGAAAGGACGTTCCAGGCGGTGGAGACTTTATCTACCGGCCAAGCTGAGCAAGGACTTCGCATTTCGGAGCTGGCCTCTGATTCCAAGCTCTTGGCTGGACGACTCACGCAGCTCGAGGGGACCGTGAAGAATATCCAATCCAATGGCAGCACACCCTCCACTGTGGACTCGGGGAGAGTCCCCGCCTTGGTCATGGGGGGCTGGCCCCCCGACACACCGGCAGCTGAAGTGCTGCAAAAAGCTAACGAGATGGCGCGGGACCTACAGCTTCAGATCAACATGTCGGATGCCTTTGTGCCCGGAGTCAGGAGAGGATTCGTGCTCATTCCTCTAAGCCCGAATGAGGGGGAAAGTGATGAGGCAATGCGTCAGAGAGCCCAGACATGCATACGCCGAGTCAATGCATCCAACATATCACTCGGGCGCAAGCCTGATGGGAACCCAGCGAAGCTTTGGCTGACGGTGAGCCAGCCACCGGAGCGCAGACGACGTGCAGCTTTGGCAGGCAAGGTGAAGCGCCTCATCATTGAAGCCGGGGGAGCCTCCACTCTGCATAGCATCGAGCCGGAATGGGCCACAGGAACCGTCTGGTTTCGAAACCAGAAAATCAGTTCTGCCACCTCTGCTGGCCCATCGGGGTCTATCCCCGCCGGATGTGGATGGATCGATCTACAGCAGATTGCTGCTCTACTCGGGGTCAACAAAGCCCAGCTGGACAAGGTCTGGGAGCCGCTGCAAGCGGCACTCAGATGATTAGACACGGCTTTCGAAAAGGGGGAGCTTCCCCTACCGTTTCACCGAACTGTTACGCAGTCTCAAGATGAAGCTGCTCCCTTACGATTCGCCACCTGGAACTTGGGCGGTCATAGCCCGGAGTCTACTCTGGACCTGCTCGCCGGATTTCGGGGTGAACCCGCACTGACTAACCTCCAAGTGGTCTTTCTCCAAGAGATCACCACTAAAGGAGGGCCACATCTCGATCACAACGAGGTGTGGATGCTGCTTCATGGCAAACAGGACAGCGAATGGAGGGGTTGCGGGATTGCCTTTGCCAAGGTTCTAGGAACTCACGAGTCCACCTGTTTGCATAAGGCCTCCATCTCCACAATTATTAGGCTGCGTGGACGGAAGACCGTGGGACTCATCTCAGGTCATGTCTCCCACCGGTTTACCATAGCGCAAACAGCCCAAGCGCTATCAGACTGGGGGACAGCCCCATGCCTTAAATCATGCAAGGTGCTCGGTTTGGATGCCAACGAAACCTTTCTTCAGCCGGGGGGGACCTTGAGGACACTACACTCTCGTGCACAGGTAGAGGCGAGCAAATTTTGCAGTGGTTCCTTGAGCATGACATGACAGTTCCATTGCAAGAGGTCGAGGTGCCTTCGTACTATCCCTACAACACGGCTTTTTCCCCCCGTAGGCTGGACTACCTTGTGACCAGGGGGATCAGAACCCTTAGTGCAGTTGTGGGAAACCACCGTGACCGTGCTTCTTTGGACCATGAGCCCATCTTGGGTGAAGCCGTTGTTGTGGTGCCACCAGGCCCCAAGCATGAAGTTATATGGTGCGCCAGAGAACTTACGCCGGGATGTGGCCATCTCCTAGACACTCTCCCTGCTGAACCAGGGGACTTGCATGCTCTCACTTCCAAGATCGCAAAAGCCATAACCAGGCCAGCGAACCGTTCGGCCAAATTCCACGAGAGCCCGGAACTCAAACAGTTGAGGCGAAGTGCCCGCCAGGCAGAAGCGGGGAATCCCGCGAAGGCCGCATGGAAACAGGTGCGTCGCTCACTCCAGCAGGAACGCCGTTGCTGGAAGCAGACTCTTGCCAATCGTGCGGGACAACAAGATTGGTCCGCACTCCGATCCTTGAAGCATAAAGATGCCAATTCCAATTGGGCCGCCCGGCTCCTTGATGATCCTGCCTGGTCTGACAAACTTCGTGCGCATATGACGTCCATCTTTTGCCGTGCCCCAGCCTCGCAAACCAGGAGTGCAATGCAGCTCCTGCATGATGAAACGGAGCGCCTTTGCAAAAACTGCGCCTGGAGGCCATTTACTGAGGCGGAGATGAGGATCACTATGGCCAGATGGAAGAACCACAAGGCGACAGGTCCTGACGGGGTTGCCCTCGAGGCACTTCGCCTCATGTTTGATCACCCCCGTTGGCAGCCCAAAATTGCTGAGATGCTCAACGACAGCCTATATAGGGGATGCCTGCCCCCTGCAGCCATGCAAGGAGCGTCAGTTCTCCTACCCAAGTGCGTCCAGCCGGCAAACTGGTCTGACACCAGACCTATCACCCTCTCCAGCGCAGTGTTAAAGTGGATCTCGCAGTTGCTCCTGCATAGGGGGGTCCCTTCCCTACAGGCATGCTGCATGCACCAATGGGCGAGCAAAGGTAAGCAAGGCGTAGAGCTGGTCCTGTCACTCCGCAAACTGGCGCGAGTAGCGCACGAATGGAAGTCTCCCTTCTATATAGTGAAAATTGATATAGCGAAGGCCTTCGACTCGATCGCGCAAGAACAACTAGGCAGCCTGGTAGTTCGCAGGATAGCCAAGGCAGGCTGTATGCCGTGGGAAGCGCGACTGTGGCTCAGCTTGCTGGAAGCACGCGAACTGCATTTCCATGTGCAGAAGCACCAGGTTGACGCCCCGCAGACAAACGGGGTGCGGCAGGGCAGCCCCGACAGCCCAGTCTTGTTTGCAGCCCAGATTGGTGAGGCGCTCGATGCCACACTGAACGCCATCAACGGGGGAACGCCCCCGCACGTAGGACGCCACAAGGCACTCACACCGCCACCGCATTCAGGAGCTGCGTTCATGGATGACACATATATCTGGGGTGAGTCGCCCCAATACGTGCAAGATGTCCTCGCTGAGCTCGAACGCCAGCTGCTTAAGCTCGGCCTCCGCATCGACCCCAAAAAGACTCAGGTCATCTCCAACCTTGAAGATGACCCCTTTCGCTTTCGCATAGGAGATGCCATCGTTGCGCCGGATGGACCCCAGACCATCATGACCATCCTCGGAGCGCCCATCAACATGACAGGGGAAGTTGCCCCTATCATTGCGGAGATGCAAGGCCGCGCCAGAAGGGCCTTCCAGCAGCACAAAAAACTGCTATGCTCGCGTGCCCCTGTCAAAGAGCGCCTGCTCATGCATCAGTGCCTTGTCCGTGGTGCGGGTCTCTGGGGATGCCCAGCCTGGCCCGTTAACGCCTCCCTGCTACAAGCGGCCAACAGCGTTCAACTCCTGCAAGTCAGAGCGATGACAACGGGGAAGCGAAGCCCCACGGAAGCTTGGAACGACTGGCACATCCGTACCATGAGGAAGGCCAGAGCCCTCCTCCACCAGCACAAACTGCAAAGATGGTCCTCTCATGCACTTCACTTGATGTGGGGGCTATGGGGACATATTGGACGCGCCCCATTCGCGCCCACTTTTCACCTCATGCGCTGGCGTGACCTGTCTTGGTGGAGGGACCAACAGTCACTCCCACCGGGGCCACACCCCCGAGGCGTGCGGCACATTGGTCACCATAATCCCGACCGTGATCCGGAAAGGCAAATCGGGTCCATCGCAGGTGCTCAATGGTGGATTGCTGCCTCTGACAGGCTTGCATGGATCAGGCTGGAAAAGTTGTTCCTGGACAAATTCGACCCGCCTTGGGCAAGTGGGAACCAGCTTGCATTGCATGGCGCACCCAACCTTGCCCCCAATAGGAACCAGAGCACCCGTCGTCCCCCGCACACGGGGGGAACCCCGCGAGCACCAAACTCCACCCCCGGCCCGTGCCCGGCCCCGATGCTTGATGCTACTGCATGGTGGACTGCGCATGGTTTGATTAGGGATTGACGAATGACTGTTCGCATGATGGCTCTCTCCCTTGCAAACACATTGCCTACAAGTATCGAAGCGGCCGCATGCGCATAGGCTGGCTCCACTCTCAGTTCTCTCTCCCCTCCTCTTTTGGTTTAGGGCCCACTTTCACCCTGTAAGACCCCCGCACCCGCCGACGCCGCTGCAGCTAGTGTTCCGACCAATACGAAGGAGCCCGAACTGCCGCCATGACCTGCAGCACACCCGACAGCGGCGATGACGCAATCCAGATGCATCTCGTCGAAGCCGCCCGCGGTGAAGCAGAACAAAAGCAGCGGGACTGGAATGTGAAAACCATAGTCCTTGGTCTCTATGTCAGAGTGAAGTTCGGCCTGCACGAGAAGACGACACAGCGCTCAGATTTCACCAAATTGATGACGTCCCTTGTTAGAAGCACTTTCCCGGGGAGCCCCTTCCTGAGCCTCGCCATCTTGTATGACCCGCAGTTCAAGCTCCACAGGGATAGGCAGAACGACTGGCTCCCCAACCTCGTCATTGAGCTCCGCCCGAGCCACGGAGGGGGCACCTGGGTGGAAGACCCACTAGGTGACACGGCCGTGGAAACCTCCAGGGGCAACTTCATCTGGGGAAGAGTGCTCACGGGCAATTACAAACTAAGTGCCCGCTCGCACCTTCATCGAAGCTACCGGGGATCCACCCCGAGATTGGTCCTGGTTGCATGGACCCCCGCCGCTTGGAGGGCCACGCCCCACCACTTGGTCAGCGAGCTGCTGGCACTGGGCTTTGTCATGCCATCGCTGGACCAAAGTCTGCGTGCGAGACTCAGTGCCTGGAAGGGACGCTCTGAGATACAGACGCAGATTTCATTCACATCGCAGCAATGGCGGGGGAGTTTTTCCCCGAAGACTTGCACCAGCAATCCTCGCTGGCCCGCGGGAGTACTGAGAGGCGGTAGTGCAACGACAATTTGTGTCGACTGACAACGTGACTACACTTGCACCAACAGTTGTCTAAGCCGTGTGCAACACACGAGCTGAAGCATGCATACCGCCCTCTCCCAGGGGTCTGAACCATAGTTCAGCAGTTCGATTTTGATGCCGTGGCTTGAGGCGACTGTGTTCGGGCCGAATCAGATGCCTGTACAACTTGCCCGGACCACCTTCTGGGGTTGACAACTCTCTCTACCTGACATAGGTCAGATTGTGATTGTGATGATGCCACTCCATTCAAAAAAGTCGTGAAGTCGCTTCGTGCTTAGACAGCGCCTGGCACAATAAGCCCCACTCGCCTTCCCTTCCCCGCCCCTTGGGGTCTTTTGGGGTTTAGGCCCTGCCCCCCCTAGTAACCCTAGTACTTTGCTTGCGCTCTTGTTCCTGTCACCTTAAACATTGCAGTGCATACTTCAGCAAAGCCGTGTTTTCTGACCGAGCAGTTGATGCATACAAACACCGTGCGTGAGGACAGGATGCCTGCACTTTAAGGCACCCTCGGACATGCAAGTTTTCTCGCTGCCTGCTGTTGCTGAGCCGAAGGTCTATGGCATGCCGTTACAGTTTGCCCGAGAGACTGTGATGTTTGCGGGGCCACACCCGCGCACCGCCTGAGTGTTCCTGTGCCATGGCAGCCAACGCCTTGGACCTGCCCGCGGGAGCAAACCAGAGGGGGGCTTCCCCTCCTGGCATTGGGCATACTGGGAGGTCTACGGGTTTGGTATGGGAGAGCAGCACCCCTGGAGCACCTTGCGAGAGCCATGCACGATGACTCGAGCGACGAGTCTGAGCCTCCTCTCGCTCCACCTGAAAGCTCCCCTGATGAAGCCCACTATCTGGAAGCACCTGAAGAAGAACAGAACCAAGATGACCAACCTCACCCACAGCTGCTGCCGGCTGACGAAGTGACCGACTTCCCTGTCCTGGGCCATGCTGATGTTCCCCTACCTGCTGAACCTGAACCACAACGAGACAGACCGCGCCGAGCAGGACAAGGCCCCGACGCGTCTATGAGCTCTACGGCCAGATCAAGTACAGCCATTCCGAGATTACAAAGGGATGCAAATGCTGGGGAGCCCCGTAACGCGGTACCGGCACAGGCCTCGCATTACGAACCTTGGTCGGCATGGGATGACACTGACCCGCATCCCCCAGTACAGCTTCCTTCCACAACCTTCTTCCTCTAACTGGGGATTGGGAGGATGGCATGGTACAGGGAACCAAGCTATGAATCCACCGCAAGCCCCACATGATCTTGCTCTCCATCAAGGACCAGCTGCTCAGCATGCAGGACACCCTGCAACAGTACCAGTACAATGGGGAGGCACCCCAACTACGTACAGGATTGGCTATGCAACCACCTACGACCCAGCTGCGGATCCGTGGCACGAAGCCGGGACTCTTACTCAAGATGAGCTCAGTGGGGCACGAGGGCAGCCATACCCATACCCTGAAGGACATCAACGACTGCCTCAGCAACAACTTTACCAGCAACTGCAGGCCAATAACAACAATTGGCCACCTCCCGCACAACCGCAGACCTTTCAACAACCCCAAGGAGGATATCCCACTGGACATCATCACCCCGGCCCGAATGCAGACCCATGGACATCGTACGCGAGGAGCCTAGCTAGCACCGGGCCGTTGCTCCCGCCACATCAGTGGGCACACAACAGTGCAACCTCTTCCGCTGTGCCAACTTCGATCAGCCCCATCATCACCACTGCGACGGAGCATGCGCAGCCTCCTCCCGGACGCCGCGACGGGGATGCTGCTTGTGACAAAAACCCTCTGCAAGCAGAGGTGAATAGCTGCCAGATACACCCGGAGCCTCAACAGCCGGAAGCCATGAGTGATAACCAT
Source organism: Symbiodinium necroappetens (assembly GCA_905231915.1). NCBI lineage: Eukaryota > Dinophyceae > Suessiales > Symbiodiniaceae > Symbiodinium > Symbiodinium necroappetens. The sequence continues at coordinate 19,116 of CAJNJA010018820.1, read as the reverse complement.
GACGGGAATTTGGACAACATGGGGGATGACACCCCGACTATGCAGCAAAGCGAGCCGGAGCTACATCCACCAGAACTACCTGGCCCGGCGGACTACCACAACAGCCAAGACACCGCAGCCTGCGCCGTGGAGGAGACAGACACTCCGCCAGATCCTGCCGCCACCACCCCTGAAGGGATGGAAGACGAAGACGAATGGCTGCAGATCCCGGCAGATGATACGCTGGGGATGGCTGTCCCGATGCAGCCACACAGCCCGGACAATACGCACGCCGCCCCCGAGGAGGATGATACCCAACCGGGTCTGGACCCGGACGACTATGAGGTGGAAGAGGACGAGGAATGGAGTGACGCCTCGGATGAAGACCCTGACAAACTCGTTGACCTACCGGAGGAAGAATATCAAAGTGCATCATCGCAGCCGGACCGGGGGAATCCCCGAGGAGCCAAACCCCCATGGTTATCTTGGCGCGCAGCACTTCCTTGGATTCAACGCAATGAACAGCCGCCTGCCAAGAAGCCCCTATCGAATGCGGCGGATCGCCTCAAGTTTGCAAGCCTTCTCGCAGCAGGTGACTACACGAGAGACAGCGCGGGGAACGTTGTCCCTCGTCACCCATCCTCGACTCCAGGCAGTTCGAGCACCCGTGATGTACCACAACAACAAGGGGAAACCCTTCCACAACCACACGAGGCCGTGGGAAGCAAAACCCACACCCAAGCTGCGCGAGACCACGAGAACCGCATGAACAACAACCCATACGAATCCCGCCAACATCAACAACTACGCGATGAGCAGCCATCTAGCACAGCCAGGGAGAAGCCCAGGCACGAGACCAGCCGGCCGCCACAAGATGCTATGGGAGACAAAGCCCTTTCCCAAGCAATGCAAGACCACGAGGACCGCATGAACAACAACCCCTATGAGTCCAGCCGCCACCAACGACAACGGGAAGACAGCCAAGGCCGAGATACCAGCTCCGCGAGTTCGACCACACCACAAGATCCCTTGAGAGCACACCAAGAACAACAACAACGGCAACAACGAGTTCATGTTCCACTACAAGGACACGACAACTATAACCGGCCCGGCAGGAAATCTGTGTCGTTCCAGCTCCCTGACGATCACAGAGAGAATCCAGAGAAGCCGGTACGCACAAGATATGCCCTGCGCAAGCTTACGGACAGTACTTATGTCCAGCTGAAGGCGGATGGGACCAGCAAGTATCCAGTTCGCATTGTAGACAACAGACCTGAGTACATGAAGCAAGACGACCCGCTGCCGCCTCACCCAAACACTGCAGCCACAGGGGGAAACCCCGACTATGAAGGAGGAGATCAAGAAGAAGAAGACGGAGGAGATGTACTCTTTGTGCAACCAGCACACCTCACTATGCAAGACACTGGCTCCAGCTCTTCAACATCCGCAAACCCGTCTTCGACAGGGGGCAACCCCCAAGCCCTTGCGGATATTGACATGTCGGATTTACAATTAGAAGCCACAAGGGCTATACAACAGGGCAGAGCTCCAGCTTGGACGATTACAGACGATGGGCACGCTATGAGATCGTCCATTAGGGTTGGAGACACCAGCTTCGACATCGCATGGACATCGGGGGCGGGACCCCCGACAATCCCGCCTGCCATTCCACTGGCGCCCAACGTCGTCATTACGCTCAAAGGCAGTGCAATTGGTGCGTGGAGGGGCGTGGTGTGGTCGCCCATGCCCGGGGAGATTGTCCGCCACCCCGTCAGAGTGCTACAGTTTCCTACCATAGTGGCATACAGAACTCTGAGTGCACCGAGCTCTACAAACACAATCCCGCCTGGAGTACGCTTGACCCTCCGGCCCGTGGGTGCTTGGATTGGTGTGACTCGCTTTGAGCTAAGCTTCGCCCGCACGCCCCGATATTGGTTGGTGCAAGTTGAATCGGCACCTACCCATGCAAAAGGGGGTATACCCCTGCAAGTCCTTTTTCCTGGAATGGCGTGGAGAGCAGGCTGAATGGACTCGACGTCCCAGATTCGATGGGGACATTGCCCATCTTGGCGGGTTTGCCACGATCCCACAGCCCGAGCCGCCTCGTCCACCGACGCCCCCGGAGAGACGTGATGGACTACCACCTCGTCAACGACCACAGGCGGGGCGACCTGCAGAAGCCTCGGACCACCTGACACGGCAGCCCAACGTGGGGATACAAGGACGAGCCCATCCCAAAGAAAGCCATTCCGCGGCGAACATTGGAGTACCACCACAACCCGATGACCCCGCTCGACAACCACCGCAGGCTTCTGTTAGCCAACGGCAACGAATGGAGGCTGGGGACACTGCCCTGACTCGTCCTACCCGGGCGTCAGTTAAAGCCCTGTCGAAATCCAAGCCACCACCTCCGCCTTCGGCCAGTTCGGGTTCGGACACGGAGACAAGCTGGCCAAGTGAGGACCCGCCAGAGCAATCACCCACTCCAAGCAAGCCCGACCGAGATCACGATGGACAAGCCCTCATGCAACTGAGCCCGGGGTATGGCTCGGCAAGACCCTTCAGCGAGGACGTGCTATCCCTCATGCAAACCAACCCTGCGGGGGGCGACCCCTCACGACGACAGCCACCTCAACCAGAACAACCACCACAACCTCCATCTACGACATCTTCCAGATCGGAGTGGTTCTCCGTTGCAGCCAACTTCGCCGACGGGTACACCCTAGAGAAAGTCACAGAGCTCCTGGGTAAGATTATACACGAGCTCCTGGAGCAGACCTTCCACCAACCACAAGAATATACCACTGAGCTCGCCTACTACGCCTGTTTCTACCACAGGAAGCTACAGGAGCTGCAGGCCGGGAGAACGTCCATGGCCCCTCCCACGACCGCCCCGCGAACGGAGCCCACGGACACCTTGCTCAACATCCGCAACCCAGTCATCGAAGCGGAAGCAACGCTTACACACATCGCGGCCCACCACGGGGGGTTGCCCCGACGTCACCTTCAACGAGAACTCATCCGTGCGGAGGAACTCCTCAACGATGCCAAAGCCATTCTTAAGAGCTGGGCGTCTGATCCTGAAGCACCGGGAGCCCTACCTGGTACGGCTGCAGTGCGAAACACTTTGGATGGCATCGATTGGGCGTTGCTAGCGGTTGAGGAAGGAGGAGTTGCAAACATGGAAGAAGCGCTACAAGTGGCAGCTGCAGCGGCCCAAAGAAGCGGGAAATTCATGGCAGAGCTGATTGGCTGGCTCCAAGACAAGCTGGCTGCCAACGCACCGGAGGGGAGCCCGTCCCCTAAGAGGGCCCGCCGAGAAATGGCCACCGGCAGTGGACAACGCCCCATCTATCGCCATGGTGATCCTGAATACGATCAAGGAGGCGCGGGGCAACATGAAGTACCTGCACCGGGACTATCAGTACTACAAGAACTCCAAAGACGACATCCCCTGCCTCGGGAACGACTAAGAGCGGGGGGCGACTCCACACCGTACCAAGTGCTCAGGGCGCAACAGATGATCGAGGGGGTGCTCCCCTTTCTTGAGCATGATGTGGCGACAGCTGTGGCAGAAGCGCATAGCTACCTCTTCCAATGGACCACAGCGCTGTGGGGGTCTCCAGTTGTCCTAGTGGAGAGCCAAGCCACAGCTGAGCCGAGCCCCAACTCAACGGCAGAAACTGTCCCATGGAACCCTGCTGGGCCCGGGGGAGTCTCCCCAGAGGTCATGCAGAACACGGAAGTTGATGCCATTTCAGCCGACGTGGACGCAGAGGAAGAGGATTGCTCGAGCCAGAGCTCACACCGACGCCGGCGACTACATGCAGCTCTAGACGACACGCCGCGCTGACTGAGTGCAAGCGAGTGAGCCGTAAAGCTGCTTTTTCGCTGCCCTTCGTACGGGGGGGCAACCCAGGGATCGGACTTGAGGTTCAGGTTCAGTTGACTTCAGTAGGTTCCCGGGGGAGGGGTTCCTTGTGAGGGGTGGATGACCTAAGCCTTTCAGTCCTCAGCCCCCTCACCCAAAGGGCCGTCAAGAGCGCTGCATCCCTTTTGATACCCTGATGTATGCTATGTTCTTAGCTATTGGGCTCTTTTGTTGGTTTGTTTGACTGATGATGCAGCACTCCCCACATGACTCCCAATAAACAGATTAGGGGACAGGATACCCCTGACTTCAAAGCCCCAGTACAGTGAGTCCGACACAGAGGACAAAGAAAAGGGGGAAAACCCCACAAAGCTGACAGGCTGACCATTACCCTTTTTTACCCTACTGCCACCAGGCCATGCCTTTCCTAGGGGTATAGCGTTGTTTCCGCTGTTTGATGCCGAAGTCAGCCGACAAGGGGTACGAAGTCTCATCAAAGGCAACAAAATCTTGTTAATAGCTTGTCCTATTATCCCCTTCATGTTGTGTGCTTCTTCTCGACTGAACACGTTGCCTTCGTAGTGAAGTTGCGTCTCTCCCGCCCCACCAAAACGGTCGGGGGCGCGACAGCGCGCGGGCTAGGGGGGCTTCCCTCTAGCCCACAGCCCCGGCGAAAGAAAGAGAGAGAGGATAGGCACGGAGGATCACGGAGGCCCAACTCCACTTGCAGTTGCTCACGTTCACTACGTCGTAGGGGCCCTCTACAGCTGCTGCGGCGGCGGTGGCAAGCGAGGCAGCGCAAACGCCGGCGACCTGCCAACGGGGAGACTTGACATACGGTGCATCCAGGTCCTGCACAAGGGTCTAGTTGTGAACATGACGACGATAGACAGTATTAGCAGGGTACTCATGCTGGGGAGACTCCGACATATGGGCTTCTGCTGAGTTACAAGCAGCCCAGGATGTGTTTGCACCAAGTGCCTGCGCCGTCGGTGGGGCTTCCAGAAGTCAGCATCGCGTGGCACCAATGAGGGGTACAGAGGATGCTAGCAGCGAGGGCGAAGGAGCACCCCGAGGCCTGCATCCTGTGAAAGCAGATCGGACATGATTTTCCCGTATCTTTCACATCTCTCACGCCCGATGAGCAGGTGGAGCAAGGAGGAGCCGGAGCGCCCACGGTCAGCTGCGTCGCCCATGCACGCCGTGAAAAGCTCTTGCTTAACAGCGGTGGTCGGCGTGCGTGGACAAAAATGGGCATACGCTGCTACAGCTGCACTCTTCTGGCCTGACTGCTTGAAAGACATGCACATGACTAGAGAGGTTTTTGTGTTGGGAGGGCCGCGGCCCGTGCCTGGGCTTGCCTTGCTTGGCACAGTGACTCCAAACTTCGCAACCCAAATTCGTTGTGCATGCGTGTCATCTGCAAAGCCGCACTGCTGCATGGCGATTAGCTTCCACAAAGATGGCTGCGGACTCCATCTATTTCGGATTCAAAGCCTGAGCACATGCGAGACAACCAGGTTCCAGTCGCCGTATGCCCTTGAGTACTTTGGTGCAGGCCAGCAGTTGAAGCACGCACTCTGTCGGTTTCCCTCGTTTCCATGCACAGCCCGCAATGTCCAGGCGCCGAAGAAGACAACGAGGACGAGGCCAGATCACACAACGACTGGATATGGTTTTCGATGTCTCTGAAGATCTCTGAAGTCTAGCTAGCAGAGTATAGCAGGGCCTTGTCTGATTATTGCCTATAGTCAGGGTGAAACTCCGACTGTTTGGCATGCCGCGTTGATCAGACCACTTCTTGCCTCCAGCTCACGAGTGCACAGATGTGCACAGGACTGCATCGACTACGGCCAGTCTTCGGCTCAGACCGCTGGTTTCCTGAGTTTCCTGCTTTGCGGCTTTCGAGGCCCCCTGAGCTCCAAAGCGGGTTTGACACGCAGGTACACACTGCCGGAGGATACCATCTTTGAAGAGGAGTTCATCCGACCATCGCAGGCCCTGGAGCTCCCACTTCAAGAGTTCTCACGCTCACCAGGGAAATCGTAGCCGGCCTGCCTCGAAGATCCTCGAAGCACCTCCTTGCACCTGAACTGGCTTCTGCGATGGAAGGCTCGGCGACGCGCGTACAAGGAGTATGTCGTGACAATCTCGGCTCTGCGAATGCCAGATTTGCCAAAGTAGTGTCGGCAGGTTTGGGTGAAGATTGCGAGCGAGAAATGCGTATTCAGCTGTGCTCAGGTGGACAACTCGGACCTTCAAGCGGATGCTCCAGGCTGGGTTTTCATGTCATCAAACTGTTCCTGCATCTTTTTTGATCGGTGCAGCAGAAGTGCAAACACTTGGCCGGAGCCAAGGCGTAGCTTTCCGATTTAGCCAGCAGCTGAACGATAGCCCTGGCCTTGGAACTTTGGTTGTTTTCATATGATTAAATGACATCGTTGCGTGTGAGTGTCTGTCTGTTTGTCTGCCCGACTGTCCGTTTGTCTGTCGATTGCGGATGAGATGACTTTAGAGGAATTCTAGCTGGCAGCCGAAGATAGTATTCTGGAACCTATCAACACCTGCGAGGGCAAGCGAGCGGTTCTGGCCGAAGATTTCGGGCTTCCTCGCGCTCAGGAGATGACGTGCGGCCTGTGGCACAGTGGGGGTGCATCGTCACGGGGGAGGACAGCACAACGATGCAGTGTGGGCCTGCAGCATCCGACGAGATACTCGTAGCCTAAACGGTCAGATTTTGAAACGCACACAGTTTCCATGCATCCCGGGGCTGTTTTGGAAGTTCCAACAGCCACCAATGCATGTTACCATCGTAGCAAACATCAGTTCTTGCTCGTTCTTCTGTTAGTTAGACTGGGTATGCAGTGATGCTTGTGAAGAAAGACGGAGAAGCTGCACCAAGCAATCAGGTTACAAGATATTGTAGTGTATGACAGTCAGCCCGACCTTGCGGAATCCTGCGGAAGTAGAAATATGGCGAGGCGGCATCACTGTCACTGTGTGGAGGAGTGGAGGCATTCGGAGGCATGTGAGCCAGGAGAAAAGGGTGCAGCAATGAAGCCGAACCCGACGGCCAACGAACATCACACGGAGAAGTCCTCACGCACGATAACCCTCCACGCCCATTCGAGAATTCTGCAAACTATTCCGACGGAATACATGTCGAGGCTTGCTTCCTCAGTCCAAAGACGAAGCCATCGTGCGAAGTCTTGCTGCCTAGATGTCAGGACACCGGAGATGGATGGATACAGGCCACACGCCGTGGTGCTCTCGTTTTAAATTGGGTTGGTCGTCCTCTCCAATTAGGACTCGCTCTCCCGCTTGGCAGTGCTGCTACTGGAACCACATAGGTCGATAGGGCGATGATCGGGTAGTCGGGCACAATGTTTGGAGTTCACGACCTGTCTTTCGCGGTGCGTCTGCAACGGTCCCATCTGTCTGGGGTCACTTGGCAGATCGGCGACCGGTTCCTGCCCAAGGAGGTGGCAGGGAAGAAGGCGGGCCTAGCGAAAAGCCAATATGTGGCAACCAACCCGCCAAAGCATGCAGAATCGTCATTCGACATTGGGCAAGCATTGTTTTGTTCATCTGACTTGGTTCGTGGCGGCTTCGTGGGCTTCAAGGATTCAAGAGTTCTTCAGCCGGGGTCTTGGCGAATAAATACACCGAATTGGCATTGAATTCGGTATAACGCTGAACGACATGACCAAATCCCTAGGCGCAAAGATCGAACAGTGACTGCAGAGCATGTATCCCTTGTCAATGGCAGCAGGTTTTGCTCGAGCGGGCGCCGTCGAAGTTTCGGGCAGAAGATCGCGTGGAGCTCAACGTGCTCAAAACTTTTTGGGGGGAGCGCCAGCCTTACTGAGGCCTAGATGATTTAGACGACCTAGATGAGGCAGGACGTCCCGTACAAGACCTGCAATATTATTCAACAGGCACGATACTGGCACCTGGCATTCCTCAGCATGTCAAGCTCGGACTCGAGACACGTTTGGAACCATTCACTCAGGGCGGCTTGCATTGGGCCGAAACGACATTGCCATAGCATCGCAGCTGTACCTTGAGCAGGATGAAGTTGCAGAAGAGTCGGCTGAGCCTTGGAAGGGCACAGATGACAGAGGCAGGATTCGAACCTCTCCGCTGTCGGATTCTAGCTCGGAAAATGGTCTTGAAAGGCTCGTCAAGGTAGCGGCTTTGCGAGTCTGAAGAAAATTGCCTCCTCTTGAACAGGGAAGCGGCGCGAGACTCCCGAACAGCTGCTTGGTTACGTCAGCCTGAACTAGTGGCACACGGTTTCGGGTCGCCCAACTTCCTTCTGTTGCTTTGGGCAGTTTGCGGGGCTCTTTGTTGTTGAATTGCTGTTTTAACTGCCTCTCCATGCCTCCAACGAGACAATGCGTCATTGCTCTCGACTGGGAAGCCAAGGCGGCGGCAGCGCCTGCAACAAGCAGAGCAGCTGAGAGCCCAAGACAAGGCTTGACGAGACAGAAAGCAATGCAAAGGTTGGCTTAGCTGTATTTTTCGGACACTTTGGGCTGAGGGGTGTGGTTGCAATATGAGGCAAAATGCAGTAGATCATCCTTCGATGGACCTGTCGGCCCACATTTGGAACCGGAGTTGCGGTGCCTGCGACGTTCGGCCGCCTGAACTGGCAGGAGCACGAGGAGCACGAGCAGCGCAGCCGTGAACTTCTCCGAAAACACAAGATGCTACTGCATGAGCCAGGCTCTGAGAGTTAGCTTCGGGTGACGTATCGGATTTTGTCTTGGCCAAGGCCAGCCATGACCCACTACACAGCTCAGCACTCAGCCGTCCAGGGATGTTTGCGTTCTCCAGAAACAAGCATATCCGGTGAGAGTAGTACTGACTCCAAAATGTAATGCAGCAGTAGTTGGTTCTTTGCAGCCCTTGCCGCAAGCCAGAAAGCAGGTCCTTGGCCTGGCAAGGAACGCCACACCGGAAGACATCGAGCGGGCGTACAAGGCCACAGACTCAGTTCGCTTCGAGCTTGGAGGAGTTTGGGGCTTCTCCCGAGAAGGGTATAGGACCTCCCATGTGGCACTGTCGTGAACGCTCCATGCCGGCTTACGGCCTAGCAACTCATGCAAGACAGACTACCAAAAAGCCTCATTCTGCAGAACATGCACATTGATGGTAAATCCCTAAATCCTACGTAGGCTCTAGACCAACAGCCGTGAAGCTCGAACTCTCGAAAGTTTTTTAGGAGTCTTGCTTAAGCGATCTCGGGGGCGGAACAGAAGCTGCTAAACATGGCGCATGCCCTCATCATAGGCGATGTTTCCCGCCTCGGGTTCCTATTCTTCCCTGAGCTTGAATCCCCTGTGTTGGAAGCTGATAGAGTAGGCACCTCGGAGAGCACTGTTTACTCGTGCTGGGTCGCGCCCTCGTAGTAGAAGCAGTGCGTCCACATGATCGAGGGCCCAACGCTTACGTCCCAGACGGTTGCTGGTTGAGGCAAGATTGAACTAGCTCAACCAAGGTGCTTTCCAGCCGGTACCATCCAGACAAGGCTGACTACGCGCTCTCATGTCAAGTCTATCGACTATCGCGACTTGGCTACTGTCGCCCACGAGTCCTTACTCAACATGAATTTGCAGAAGAACGGGGGCCACTAGAGTCACTAGAGCACACATTGAACTTCAGGGGCATTGTGCCTGCGATTGGTTGGGACCAGCTGCCATGCTTACTTGCGACAGGCCGAAAAGAAGCACCTCCAAAGACTCTTGACAGGCCGTGCAGGCTGATCGAGCCACGCGCGCTGCGATGGAGCGGTCCATGGCAGCCTGGACTTTGCTTGAACTCTGTGTTGGCTTCGGACCTTGTTTCCGGAAGTCGTAGCTTTGCAGATGGGCTTGCAGTGGCTCACTTGCGTAGGCCCCGTAGCATAGCTCATTCCCGTATACCAACACTACTAGGCATTTATTATGTCTACCTCTTACTGAACTCTGAGCTTGCGACCACGCCAGCGACGTTGTAGGTGTTGTTTTCTGCGACCGGCAACTCACGAAACCAACTCTCAATCGCTGCGGTTCCGCATCACAAGATGTTGCAGCGCTCTACATGGTTCAGAAGCTGAAGCTGTCACCGAGGTACAACTCAACGAAGCTTTCGCCGTGCTTTCGAATCCGAAGCATCGCCGGGGGCCGTAGAGCCTGTTGATCTGAGAAATGACCAGCCAAGCAAAGCAAGAGTTCTCCCGACGTTCGCTACGCCGCCCAGCTTTGGCCCCCCCCCCCCCCCCCCAGAAAAGACGCACCCGAGAAAATGGTTGGAAATGGAAAATACAGGCTCATGGAGCGAGTTCGGACCTTAGTTTTCCTGGAAGCCATCCGAAGCAGCTCCAGGATGGAACTACGATCGGACACTGCCGCCTGTGGAGGAGAAGGTGCAGAGAGTCTACGTGCATTTTCGGAGACCCTTGACTCGACTTTTCTTTCTCGGGGTCAAGAGTTCACATCGTTTGTTGATTCTGATGCTTCGAAGCTCAATAACAGGTATGTCGCGTCACAGGCTGGGTGTCCAGCCCCTTCAAGAGATTCGCTTTGATCAGCACCTTTTGTCGAATCCCCCAATCCGTTCTGTGCCCAATTTTGGAAATATCGCAGGGGGAATCCCAAGTATGTAGCACCATCCCCTTTTGTCAACCCAGCCCGCATGCAACATGGGGCCATGTGCCATTGCATGTTAACGCTCGTAGTGTCAAGCAGCACCCGAAAGTTCTTCGGTGCTCGACACAGCAGGTGGAGATCGTGGATCACTTCCGGTCTGCTACAATCTCAGTACAGACTTGAAGCAATTCGTGTCAATCCGCAGGCTTTTGGAATTGCAGGCTGGGGGAAGGAGCAAGAGAGACGTGGATACTTGGTAGGCGTTTGGCTTCGTGCAGTTGTGCCCGGCTAGTACTTTCTCGGCTTCTTGGCATCTTACCAGCCAAAAGCTTCTCCAGTTGGCTTTCCATGCATCCAGGCAGCTCAGCCGGGTCGAGACATCCCAGTCATGGCCTCGGCTTTCTTGCTCGCAGAGTTTGCTCGGGCTAGGGGGTGTTCATGGGTGTTCGTTGTTCCATGGTAGTCGTGAGCGATTCGCAGTCTCACGCTAAAATGTGGTGGCAACACGGCACGCACTTTCGACCTTTGGGCTGTCGCATCTGCGACACTACGACCTCCATGAGAATTACCTTGTGCGGTTTCCGTCAGGACGGTGCAGATGCTGACTTTGACTTCTCCGGTGAGGGCAGGCGGGCATAGGGCGAGACGCGCCAGCTGCAGGTCTTGGAACAGAAGGATCTAGCAATCAACACCTGGAGGGCAGGCATAGCTTTAAAGCCCTGCTTCAAAAAAAGCTATACTGTATCTGAAGAGACCCGAATCCACAAAAGAGGAGTTCAGGTGGTCCAGTCTCAGACTTTATCTGCACTGCAGTCATGGAGCTCACTGCTATCCAAGGTCATTGACACTCTGGCACCTAAGCCATATTGCACCTTTTCAGATTCCAACTGCTGAACCGACGGCTCCGGAAATGCTCCAGTCAGAAACCGGGCTTTTTCTTAGAACACCCTTGAGCTTTATTTCATGTTTCACCTGCACAGGCCCTTCCGCTTCTGCCGCGGAAAGGCAGCCCGCGTGGCCAAGATCTGTGGAAGTCGGGACAAGGTGAGCACGGTAGATGGTTCGTGGTAACTTGGTAGTACTTCGGCTGTGGCTGCCGACTAGACGCGACCGTTGGCGAGAGCAAGAAGGGCGAATGCGGTGTCGGCACTTGCTTGGCCCGATAGGCCGCTGAGACATTGCCACGAAAACCCAATGAAGACCAACGACTTGAGCAAAAATAGGGTCGGAACCCAGGCATGCAACACGTGTATGGGTGTGCTGAGTGCGCTAACCATTTAACGAGTTTCTGCAGTTTCATTCGGCTTCCTGGCAAGGAAACGGTAGATTTGCGTGGATATGTCAAGCAGCAGTGCTTATTGTGCCAGGTTCGAATCGCAATGCACCAGCTCGCCGGGCCTCCTGTTGCTTCTGTGCGGCGTGAAACATCCAGCTGGTTCCCGGCTTCTCTGAGGTTGGCAAGGTCGCCATGGAGCTTGCCGACTGTGGCGGGGCCGGCTCCTCGAAGACTTGCGACAGACCCCGCCGCTGCCACTGCACTCTTCTCGGGGCTCTTACACTCGGCACTCGGCGCATCTCGGCGCTGTTCGGCAGGTCATCCGACACGTTGGGCCGATGACGCCCTTCGGTGGACTGGGTGAGCTTGGGGCACAGGGCTGTCTTGCTGATCACTGCTGATCTTCGGGTATAGCTGTATACCTGGGGGTGCTTTCCTGGTCGGCATGGTGCGTTTATGCACACATTGGAAACCTCGATGCGCGAAGCTCTCCGCGTCTGTCCTGTGTTTAGACATGCTAGAGGCTAGAGAACGACACGACAAGTCACAGGCACAGTGGGTGTCTGGCCTGGCACGATGACAGATCTGGTCCGGTTCGTGCTGTGCTCTTCATCGGAATCTATGTCTGTCTAGCCCTGTTGACCGGTGCGTGTAGTCCTAAGTTGGCCATTCAGTTGCCTACTTGAGCGCTACTTGTCACCGTCTGGTGACAGTGAAAAGTCATCGTCCTTCGTTGCTGAGGTGTGGCCATTCGAACTGCATGGCCCATCGCCTCCGATACCCGGAGGCACCACAGCCGTCGTACAGCGCCTTTTGCCGTCGCAACTGCAATGACGACTTGGAGCGTCTTGCAGGTTTGGCTGTGTGTCTCGTCTTGATCGCAGCACAGAATGGCACAGAATGCATGTATTCGCCAGGTTCGCACCGGCTTCCGGGACTTCGTAGCCAGAGCCTAGGGAAAATCGGATCCGATCCTTTCGACATGTAGCTGGAATGCTGGCTGAAACTGCAAGCTTCGTGCCCTCAGTGCCCTCAACTCCCAACAGGACAAGTCTTGTTGTACGTCTCTTGAAGAGCCTTACAAGATGCGGTATCAATCGAGACGCTAAAGGCTACAGCAATCCAAATTGCTCTGCGCACGAAAGACGTTCGGAGGTCGCGAGCGTACGGGACGCAGTGCGAGCCTCGGTTGAGGAAGCACTTCGTTCGGGGAGAAGATTTTTAGATGTTCAATGTCTCGGCCACTGCATGCCAAAAGCGGTGATGAGGTCCGTACAAAGACGGAGTGGTGGGGTCCAGAAGGCCGGCAGCCTGTTGAGTTCTTTTGGGAGCTACTCTTTCGAATGATGCAAGTAGTTACTTTCGCATCTGCAGGCCTGCACTACGCATCCCTGGGTTGTGGCGAACTCCTTTTTGATCTGGACCACCCTTGCATGTTACGCTTTCCGGGATGTGGATGCTGCTCTTGGCTGCTCATGCTGTAGTTGCAGCATGCAACAGCTCACACATTGTGGGAAACTATGCTTGGTCCGCTGAGACGCGCTTACTGCATTGGGAAGCTGCATACATTCCAGTCCAGCATATCATATAGAACAGTGTTTCCCAACCGCACGCTTGACCTCCAGGAGCTCTTGGAAAGGCTCCGGGAGGAGGTGCTCGGCTGCGAGTGCTAAGCGCTCCCAAGTAGCAACGATGCTTGCCGCGGGCAGCGCGCACGCTTTGTGTACCTTGCATGCTCTTCAAGTGGGATAAGGTTCAGATCGCGTTTTCGGACCTGGCAAGAGGTGTCAGTAGCGGTTGCTAGCGTGTGGTCCAGGCAGGCGTGGAGATTGCACAGATATGCCTGATTGTCGGATCCCAAGATTCAGCTATGTTGGACACGGCCTTTTGCTTGCATGTGTCTCGATGACTTGCTGATGAAGACACACGCCCGTTTTTTCATTTGGTGTTGATGTGTGTGTGTGTGTGTCCGTCCGTGTCTGTGACTGCGAGCAGCATTAGAATGGTGCAGTGCTTGAACCATGAAGCGAGCGGAAGCGATCAGCACAGGACATTGCTTATCGTCAGCCTAGTGCCTGCCTGAGACGGGTTGGTCGACCTGCCTCGCATGTGTTGGCAACGCAGACGGTATCGATGAAAATGAAAGCAAAAAACAAAGCAAAGCCACACTGCTTCGATCGCCGTGGGACAAGCCTCAGATGCATGAGGCTTGCCAACGCGGCGTGCCCTCCGAGAATTCGCAGACTGGCAGCGCGCCAGTGTGCAACTTGCTTGATTTGCCTGCCTGCAGAGTCACCGTTCAGCTGAGCTGACTGTACTTACTCTTCATATTCCCTGAACAAAGCACGGCCATGAATAGCTGCGATTGCGTCGAGCAACCGGAAAAACCTTGCACTGAGCCTTCAAAGACTTGAGAAAAGACAGGCGCAGATGAGGCGGGCACAGCCTTGTGAGATCCTAGTCTTCGGGCACCTGGCCGACTATTCCGAGGCAACGCAGCTTGTGTCGCGACTTTGTTATGTGATCATGTCATGTTGCTTCCACTGTGCTGCAGGCATCGGCAAAAGGAGGACGTGGCATCCTCGGCCACTGCATCATCCCACACATCCGAAAAGGTTTCGGTCCTTTGCTCCATCAGGACCCGCAACAAGGAAATCTTGTGTCGTCTTATGTAAGGCGGCTCCTCCAGCTAGCTGAGGTGCTTCGAACTGCCATGTCTTCGTCCAGTGCGACACGTCCACGGGCTCGGCTGACAGGATAACAAGACGTGGCATAAAGGTGGCTTGTGGATTGAGTCGCCCAGCACAGCCTCCCCGCATGTTGATTCCTTCAACCGTCCGAGGCATTGGAATGGCTGCTCCGGCGACTGCAGTCGCCTGGCGAGCCTTGGCGCCCAGGCATGTTGGGCTCAGAGGGTGAGTGCAGCTCGACAGCCCGCGAATTCGACAGTCGGAAGGCGACTTGTAGAAAGGCGGGCTGCAACACATCAGGGCTCCGGTATGGTTCGGAAAGGGTTCCAAGACGTTGCTGCATGCAGCGGATTCTGGTTGGTGGCTGTTGAGGTCGTGCGCTATGCAAGGATGGCCTGTTGGCACGACTAGCAGAGGGCCCAGGCACAGGAGACCAGCTACTGTACCAGCTGGTGAGAAGCAGTCCCCTCACATTACGCGACCTGGCAGATGCCTTGCATGCAGAGCTTCCGAAAGGAGTGCTGGTGCCACGGCCTTGGGAGCAGAGACACGCCTGCAGTCTGAAATTTCCTGCTTGGCTCCGATTAGGAGCCCCTTCCAGGGTGATCTGGAAGCACCACAGGCAGGGCATCCCATGGCATGCGATGGGTCCGTTCCAGTCTGCTTCATAGCTCTCCAATCCTGCAGTTCGTTGATTTGTGGAGCGCAGATCTGGGTTCCTCGGTTCAAGTTCCGCAACTGAAAATCCCAGTCATCAAAGTGTCTTTCGGAAGCTGATGGCCTTATCCGGCATGCACAGGAGACGGAGACCATGGGAGGTTTGGAGGGTGGCCTCGACAGCTTGGACCCAAGTCGGTTAGAATACTAGGATGTCTATGGTCCGGTGGTCTTGATCCTGTGGTCTCAGCCAGAGTAGCGCACCGTGTAGAGAAGACTCCTGAGCACTTCAACACAGACTGCCGGGTTCAATCAGCGGATCTAGGATTAGGGTGGAAGGAACGTAGCAGGGCAGGTCCCACCTTGCGTCAACTGCGACACACGACCCGTTTGTCCCGGTCTCATGTGAAAATGCGACATTGTACCACAGTCCAGATTGGCTCGCGTTCCAGGGCTAACGGCAGATTCTGTATCAATGGCAAAAGGGGCTTGTCTTCTTCCCCTGGCAGTCCCATCCAAACTTCGCAGTCTCTTCAAGAAGTGGCGGCAAACGAAAGCTGAATCGAAGCTCTTCAAAGGCCCCTGAGTGTTGTTATTGCAAAGCCAGAGCGAAAGTGGCGACAAGAAGTGTGATCATGACCACTGACAGCTGCCCAGCCCCTGTTGTGGCCCCGCCTCTCTAAGCACATCACCCGCTTTGAAACGGCATTGTCGAAGGCAGAGAACTGGCGGTCAAACCATAACCGACGCTAAAGTTGTATCTTCTCCCGATGGAGCAGTGGAGATGTCTTCCGACATTGAGTGAGTACCGGGACCCCGTTCTAGGGCAGCGTGACATGACCAAAAGACGAGCTGCCAGGATTGTAACGCCATAGTGTTCCGGCGGGCCCTTCGATCCTGTTCAGCAAGCCCTGGTTTACAGCACGCTAGGCCTGTCAGGTTACAGTGGGTTGATTTTGGCCGTGTCGGGCTTTGTCGATGGACTCTTTCCATGCCTCCACTCAGGCGACCAGTCGCGCGTGATAAGCATCGCCTGCGCGGGTGGCTTGCACGTGGCTCTCTTCTTAGGAAGCCGAGCATGCAAGAGCATCGATGTTGAGCAGTGCTTGCAGACGTCTGCCTTGTCCGGGGCAGACACGGCAAAAAACGCGAGTCCATGTGGGGCGGACTGCATCATTTAAATGTCAACCTTGCATGCAAGACCTTCGCCGTAGGAAGTTCGGACAGCGAACATTGATGAATTGGTGCACTCACTGAGGGCGAGCCCTTCTTCTCGGCCGTGGTGGCCCCAATGACACACTGCCGATCCTGTGAAACTTCGAGCACTGACACGTGTTTATAAGCGCCGGCATGAGAGAACAGAGGTCTGTTGTGTTGGTGTCAGCACAATGCAGCACCCTGCATGGACATGTCGTTCCACAGCAGAGGGTTGATTTGGACCGGAAGGCGTGGACGCTTGTAGAGTGGCCGCCGGAGTTCTTCAAGACGCCCTCGTTGCAGCCCAAAGAGCACCCCCTGCCCGAGGCTCAGTGCTTTGCCCAAAGATTTTGTCCGCTCCAAGTAGAAAGGGGCCTGCCTGGAATTCTCCTGAAGAAACGTGGCTTGAGGCTCAGCCGGCGAGAAGACCTCTCTCGCGCAAGGCGAATTGCCAAGGACGCTTCCTGTTTATCCCGAGCTCTACGGTTCCCTTTCTCCCTGACTCAGAGCTTCCAACCCTTGGACACAAGTCGTTGGCTTCCTTGCGCGACTCGACCAGCAAACCTGACATGGAGTCCTTTGTCTCAATTGAGAATGGCTGACCTTGTACTTCTATACATGGGCAGCACATTGATCTTTCTACATGTATTTCCATCGTTCATCAGAAGGACCATGGCCTCGCCGTGTGGCGCGTCACCTACAAGCCGAGGATTGCGGCCTTACCCTCGGAGCTCGGTTCACTATTTCGGATGCTGGTGATCCCGGAACTGGAGGAATCAGGGGTTGGCTTGCAGGAGCCCGGGGGAACAGCGCTGGAGGTTCAGAAGCAAGCATTCTGATCTGCGCATCATCTCGAAGCTTCCCAGGTGCGTGCTGCACCCGACCCGCAGGCACATGCATTCCAGATTTGGGTTGCTGTGCACACGGGGTATGAGACAATGCGGAAGATTGCGGAAGCGTAGTAGAGAAAGGATGTTCGCCTAGCCATGCTCGGGCGACGTTCAGGCTTAGTGTTCATTTCGTGACAGCCAGGCTCCTATTGTGGACCTCTTCTACGCAGGAGACGAGCTGCTCGCCGCCCATGACCTAGCGCTTTGGCACCTGCTTTTTTGTCATGTCTTGTGCATACATGCATACGTAGATATGTATATATGGATCGTCTGGAATTTGGGATGCAGGTGCCGGGCGACACGCAAGGCCCATGGCTTCGGCTTGCGAAGGTGGGGCAGACTCAGGGATTTTCTGAACTCTGGGCGCCGGAAGCCTTCTGCAGGAAGATTTCCTGGATGGACTGCCTGAAGATTTCCATTTGGAACTGGGGATTTCGGGCTTGCCGATTATTGCTTGTAGTCATTGTAGTCGAAGCCGAAGCTAGACTGATGTAAGATCGGGAACAGTCGGACCTGTTTGCAAGCTGAGCTCTACCAACAGCATTCTCGCCCACAGGCCAGTTGGCCCAACCCGACGGACGCACCGGAGGAGGTGAGAAGCTGTTGACCTGCAGCCGTCCATCTACTGCCTCGACGGAATACCCTTTTTTTGTTGTGAATGCCTTTCAGTTCTCCGTATTTTTCCGTTATGGCTTTCTGTATTTAGTGGTGCAGACGAAAAAACGAGCGTGGGTGAGTGAGGCTGGCTTTTCTTTAGACACAATGGTTTTGTGAGCGTTTGTTGCTGCCCTGTGTCCATGGCCCTTTTTCGGGGGCTGGGCAGGCGAGTGAGTGAGTCAGTGAGTCAGTGAGTGAGTGAGAGTTGGACCTTGCAGAGCACAACGGAAAAGGCGTTTTTGTTGCGTCGCGCCCTCAGCCGTCGGCTGAAGCTGACGCAGAAATGAAGCATTTCGGGCGCGTTGCTTTTCTCCACAAGCGCGGTCTCAATCCTTGGCCGTGTGCATGGCCTCGGTCCTCGACGGAAGCTTCGATTTCTCAGAAACTAGCGCTAGCAGTGCAAAAGCAGGATGCTTGGGTACTCCACGATGGGGCAGCAGCCGGGCTTGGCTTGCTCGTGGAGCAGGCAAGACGGGAAAGCTTGAAAGTCGCCAGACTTGGCGACGAAGCCGGCTCATCAGCGTAGCTTACAGTAGACCAAGTAGGCTTCGGATACCGGGCATGAAGACAAGTTGGGGTAGGGTTTTGTCTTGTGTGATGTGGCAGGTTTATGCTCCGCCTTGAGGATCGCCTAGAAGCTCCGTGCGCTGTCCTGAAAAGCAGGGACATCACATGGGTGCAAAAAGAGTCTCCCATTCAGCAGCCTGCTCAGATTCAAACCTGGAGCCTAGACGGATCCAAAGACATCATAGATCGTCTAGCACGCACAGCACGTGCTGGCCAGCGGAAAGGACCTGGGCAAAAGGCTCCAACAATGGGCATGGGAGGCATAGCTGGGAGATGATACCGTGTAAGCTCCTTCTACTTGAGTTCCCAGGCGCGTTACCATGTCCGGGCATTTGAGCAATGCTGCCCTCTGCCGTTCTGGATCAGACATCGATGGGGCCCACCTGCACCAGCGAGTCAGGTGCTCAGGTCGTGACACCGACACCACGGTCGGGAGCAGCGAGTCGCATTTCGAATCTTCTCTGGTGTTGGAAGCTGATTCGGTTGTGAGATGAATTCCGGAGGGAGTGCCTGCCTTGTCAGTCTTTAGTTCCTCCTGGTAGCAGAGGCAAAGCCTATAGAGGCAGCTCCGATGAGGATGCCCCCACATAAGCACAATAAGACCCCGAAATGGGTGCAGTTATAATTTCAAGCGGCCCGAAAGTTCTCAGGGCATGTGCGTCTACGGCGCAAATTCTTGAGAGGGGACTGTTGTGAGGTG
>CAJNJA010018819.1:345-10444 GCA_905231915.1 Symbiodinium necroappetens | reverse complement strand
CCCAAAAAAACCCAAAAACCTACTGAATCCCCTAAGCGCAAGAAGCCCAAAGTACAAAGCCCCCCCCCCCCCCCGGGGGCCCCCGAAGCTCTCACGAACCTCCCAAAGACCTACATGAACTCTCGAACATGTCCTAAATCCACCCCCTATGTTATAGGGTTTGCCCATAGGCTCCACAGTAGTTCCTTTTTGTGGTTCATATTTTAGGAGGAACTACTATGGAGCCTATGGGTAGATTAGGGTCCCCTTTTCGGGTCCTTTTTGAAGGGTGCCGTAGCTTATTGGGGACCTAAAAAAGGGACCCCAATTTAGAGAACTTCCCACTTAATGGTCTAGGCTTCCGAACCCTCAACAACCAACCCTAGGGTTGTGGACCTTAAGCCGCGGATTCGAGACTCTTAAACCCAAACCTGCAAAGCACGCCTGTAGAACTCCAAAACAGCCCCCGAGTCAGCACCCGTATAGAAACTCCTGGGGTTTAGGGTTTTAGGGTTTTAGGCTTTACGGTCTAGGCTTTAGGGTTTTAGGGTTTAGGGTTTCATTTTAGGGCTTTTAGGGTTTAGGGTTTTAGGGTTTAGGGTTTAGGGTTTCGGGGTTTCCTTTTTGGGGCTACCTTTTAGGATCCTTAATAAGGGAACTAGAATGGAGACTATAGGTTTTTCAGAGAGGGTTCACCTGGGACTCTAATTACCTACAGTGTTATGGGTTCCACCTACTAATTAAGGTTCGGGGGGGGGCACATCATGCTTATGCTTATAGTACCTATAGTCTCCATTTGCAAAGACATGTTGCTTTGGGATCACTTTTGGTGATGTTGAAGCTGTGGGGAAGTACCCCTAAACACTAAAGCCCTAAACCCCTAAACCCTAAACCCCTAACCCCTAAACCCCTAAACCGGGGCCCCTAAGTATGAACCGGAAACCCAAGCCCGACCCACATGTTCCCGAAACCCGGAAACCCACAAACCCCATCAACGAATCAGTAGAATCGGAAGAGAAGCCAATCCCAAGGGTCCGATGTGCTTAGAATGTTCGGCACTTGGGTTTTGTAGAGCTGTTCTCAAGACCATAAACCGTGAACCCTAAAATAAACCTTAAGCCCTAAACCCTAAACCTTAAACACTATAAACTATAAACCCGAAAAATGCAGTTGCCAAGCAAGTTGCTGCTGGCCGCGGAAGCCGGAACGTCCAGATAAAACGTGGGTGAAGGGCAGAGGCTCCTCCCAAACAGGTGTTTTGGTGGTTTAAAAGCGGTCCCAAAGGGTCCTAAGTCCCTAGATGGTAGAATGTAGGGTTTCTATAATAGGAACTGCTAATATGATTTTGGGAAGTAGTCCCCATAACAGTACTTAGGACCCTTTGGGGGGGGGGGNNCCATGGTAGTTCCCTTTTTGTGGTTCCTATTTAGGATCCTATAAGGTAACCCCAGAAAGGAACTCCTTTGGAGCCTATGGGTAGTACACACATGCATACATACATGCATTGCATGTACTTGAGCTACATACAGCAATGTGTATGTGCGCGGAAATTTCTGCTTCTATGTATTCATATTCACAGTCGGCGATTACATGTATGTCTGTCTGTCTGTCTGTCTGTCTGTCTGTCTGTCTGTCTGTCTGTCTGTCTGTCCGTATGTCTGTATGTATGTATGTATGTATGTATGTACGTACTGTATACATATATACGCATGCACACATGCATGTGTGCATACATACACTCATGCATGTAGACCTGATGGCATGATTACTTCGACTGTGGCTTTCGTTAACCTTGTGTGCTTCACGCAAGGCTTTCAAGTTTCAAAAGGTCCGGTCGGTGGTGAGAAACCACCCGTTGCCCGAAAGGGAGGTAGGGACTCCGGCGTTTAGGGTGTCGGCAAGTTGGTCGGCGTTTCGTTTAGGTCGCAGGGCCTCAAGATGGTTCAGTGCCTACCGATGTGGTGTAAGGCTCAGGTTTTGACGCGATTTTGGGTAGAGTGATATGGTTTCAAGTTCAGGGACCGAAAAATCACACAAACCCTCGGAAACCTACCCCAGTACAGGGAGCTTTTGTCTCCCTGTCCCCTAAACCCTAAACCCCTAAACCCTAAACCCCTAAACCCTAAACCCTGTCGGTGGTTTGGAGGCTCCATAGGATTCTGGGCCTTTCTATGTCCTACCTGGAGCCTATATATACATCCTTCCTTTTTGGGTTTTGGGGTTGAGGGTTTGGATTTAGGGTTTTGGGGTTTTGGGGTTTAGGGTTTTAGGGTTCAGGGTGCTCCTTGTTATGATTTCCATTTCTACGTCCGTAAGAAGGCAAGTCATTTGGGGCCTAGGGTTTAGGGCCAAACTGCCTGGACAAACAGAAGGGACCCCTACAAAGTGGGTACATTTTATGAAGATACCCCTTTTCATGGGCCGCTGTATCCAGTACGGGCGTTGGGGTATATATGGGTTTATCGGGTTCAGGGGTACAGGGTGTTGGAAAACATATAGGTGCAGTAAACCTGTACACCTGAAACCCTAAACCCTAAACCCCTAACCCCCAAACCCCTAAACCCTAACCCCCCCCTAAACCCCCCCTAAACCATCCCCTTTCCCCTTCCCATCGCGCCGGCGAGGGCACGATGCCAGCGAGCGCCGGAGCGACAGGGGACGTCATTGGCGAGCCATGGTGGAGAAAGCAAATCCCCTCATTGAAGAAACCCTAAACCCTAAACCAGGAGAAGGGGCGCTAGATATGTTCTAGATATTATGGTTGAGGGTTGTGAGGGCTTTTCCTTCAGCTTAGGGCTTGGGATGCGGGACTTTGGTTTAAGGCTGAGCGTTTACGTGGTTTGCATGGGTTTTGGTGCTGGGGTCGCAATTGCGCTTCCGGGGTGCGGTGGGTGCCTTAGAGGGCAGTGCTTCGACTGGGGTTGCAAACCCCTATGCTATGAATGCGCAGAAAGGTTAATGACTATGAGAAAAAGATAATTATGGGTGGAGCTTCTGTATTAATTATGCCTATGACCCTAAACCTTAAAACCCTAAAGCCCTAAAACCCTAAACCCGAAGCCCTAAACCCAAGCTTTACGATAGGCTTATGGGGAGCTGCTGCCGGCCTGCTTCGCGGCCAGAGCTTTAAGCTTACAGCGGCAGCTCCTTCTAAGAAGGGCTGCTCTAAGGTGTAGAGGCTGCGGCACAGAGCGAGGTTTAGGGCTTTAGGGGTTTAGGGCTTTAGGGTTTTAGGGGTGTAGGGGTTCAGGGTTTAGGGGTTTAGGGGTTTAGGGGTTTAGGGGTTTAGGGTTTAGGGGTTTAGGGTTTAGCTCTAAGGTGCAGAGCTGCGGCACAGAGCGAGGTCTTCGTGGTTCAGGCTTTACCCATTGGCTCCATTGTAGCTCCTTTTTGGGATTACCTTATAGGATCCTAAATACAAATCACAAAAAGGAACCACAATGGAGCCTACAGGTAGTAAGTCTATAAGGGTTTCAGGGTCCGTCAAAAGTTCCATAAAGCTCATCGACGGGTTCTTGAAGCGCTTGCAGCTAAGGATTTGTTGGGTGTTAGGGTTACTTGGAGGCTCATGGGTAGTTAGGGTAGAGATAACTGGGATTATAAGCCCCAGTATCTTGGTTGTAACCCTGGTTACCCTTCTCATAACCCCACTTATAACTACCCATGAACCTCCACAAGCAGACCCATAGATTCCTTAAACGAAGCCTTAAAACCCATCTAGAACCCTCAAAAGAACCCTCCCTAAACCCTAAACCCTAACCCTAAACCCTAAACCCTGAACGAAGCCCATCTAGAACCCTTGAAAGAACCCTCAAAAGGAACCCCAACTACTCGTGGAACCTTGAGGGGCTTGGAGTTAGGGCTTATAGGGTTTAAACCCTCGTCCCTAGACCCTAAACCTCAAACCCTAGACCCCGAAAGCTTAAACCCTACACCCTAAATCTTAACCTCTAAACCCTAAATCTCAAACCTTAAGCCCTAAATCTAAAGCCCCAAACCTGAAACCCAGTTGCGCAGCTCTGGCTGGAGTGGCGGCTGCTCAAACTCTGAAGACGGATGTGGTTGAGATTCGAAGAGGCTAGAGGGTTTAGGGTTTAGGGCCGTTTAGGGGTTTAGGGCCTAAACCCCTTAACGGCCCTAAGACCTAAACCCTCTAACCTCTTCGAATCTCAACCGTGTAGGGGTTGGGGCTTTAAGGATTGGGGCTTTAAGGTTTACCCAAGCCCAAAGGGTCCTAAGTACCTATATGGTAGAATGTAGGGTTTCTATAATAGGAATTGCTAATATGATTTTGGGAAGTAGTCCCCATAACAGTACTTAGGACCCTTTGGGAAGTTTAAGTTGACTTAGGGTTTAGGGCTTCGGCGAGGAGCTGAGAGGTCCGGGTGCCTAGGCTGGCCCTTCAAAGGAGCCTCTGAAAAGCCCTCCTTAAACATAGACCCTCTTAGGCCCAAGATGGGACAAAAACCTGAACTATCCCAAAAACCCTAAACCCTAAACCCTAACCCCTAAAGCCCTAAACCCTAAACTCTAAACCGACAAAGGCCTACCTGGGCTCTCCTAGTTTGAACTCTCTGGAAGTGGGCTTCCAGGCCAGGCTCTCAACTTTGCTCCCCTACTTGGAGGCCCAGGGGACTTAGTAAGTGGGTTATAAGTAGGGTTATAAGTAGGGTTATAAGTACCCTAAATGGGGTTACCCTAATTATTTATAACCCTACTTATAACCGACTTACTGAGTCCCCTGGGCCTCCAAGTAGTGTCTGAAACTACCCTTTTCTGGGCTCTCGTTGAAGGATTTAGTTCAAGTTGCCATCATAAAGAAACCATATTATATGGAAAAGATTATAGATCCCCAGTATGGTAACTTAAACTAAGATCCCTAACAAGAACCCAGATTTCCACCCACACTTACGGGATCCTTGAGGGAGCCGGGTCAAAGGTACATCGCCCAGAACTCCCAAATTCCCCGTATATTCCTCTCAAAGGTTCCTAAGGACATCAGCCATATCCCCAAACCCTACCTGTAGCCCAAAACACCTACCTTTTTAAGGAAGTATATATAGAAACCATAATAAGGAACCCTAAAAAGGTAGGTCTTTCCGGTTGCAGGTAAACCCTAAACCCCAAGTCACGACACAAAGTCGAGTTTTAGGGTTTAGGATCTAGGGTTTAGGGTACTCCCCGAAGCGAAAGAGAGCCTCGCAACAAGGCCCTAGGAGTCTTGGCCTGCCGCTTGGAGTTTAGTGAAAGGAAACTACAGGTGGGGAGTTTAGGGTTTTGTAGGCCTTCTATAAGGCTCCTATAAAGTATATAGACCTTCTAGAAGGCTCCTATAACGGTAACTACCCACCTGAAAATGTGCTAGATTTAGGGCTTTCGCTACCGGAAGTCCCCGACACTTGCGGTTTAGGTTCTTAGGGTTAAGGGCTTTGGGTTTAAGGTTTAGGGTTTAGGTTTAGGGTTTAGGGGTTTGGGGTTGAGGGTTTAGGGTTTAGGGTTCCGGGGGGGGNNTTATGGGTTCCACCTACTAATTAAGGTTCGGGGGGGGGCACATCATGCTTATGCTTATAGTAACCCTAAGGGTCCATGTACTCATATAGTATATCCATTGGCCGCAAAGTACCTATATGGGGACTACTTTAAGGCCAAAGTATATACTATTTGGGTACATGGACCCTACTATTTGAGGTAACTACTTGAGCTTCCAGGAGAAATCGAACCCTGCAGCTCCATGTATCCATATATATATATATATATAAGATACTACATTATATATATATATATACTCTACACTTTGACGTAGGCCTTCAAGTCTTCAAGTGGGTAGTCCTCTAAAGTAGGGTCCCTTTTAGGGTCCTTAGTATTGGGGTGCGGTACTGGTGACCTGAAAAGGGACCCTAGTTTAGAGAACTAGCCAAGTGCCTATCTAGGAACTCTACCTATGTTTGTACTGTAGTATTTAGGTTTTAGGGATTAGGGTGTAGGGCATACTATACAGGTACAGGGAGCCTAAGACAATGCTTCTCGTGGATCTGGAAAAAGAAGGCGGTGTACGGCTTTGTTGCTTTGGGGTTTAGGGTTTAGCCGATGCAAGTCACGTGGAGGTGGACAACTTACGTAGACACTTCCGAACCTCTTCACCGAACATCGCCGTAGAAGAATCCTCAACCCCGAAACTCCTGTCTTGAGGACATCTGCCGCATTACTTGCAATGTCACGTGCACGACCGAACTGGGATCCCACACAGCCTCGGACGTCCTGCTGAGGCAACAGGCTAGTGAGTGTAGACAAATGTCATAATGTGAGTAGTTTTCTAAATTAGGGTCCCCTCTTTTAATAAGGGTGCAGTACTATATTGGGGATCTAAAAATGGGACCCTACTTTAGAGAACTACCCATGTAGCACGTCGAGTTTATGGCGCTGGGACATAAACGAAATCCTCAAGCCCCGTACCTACAGGGTTCATCCCACACTCGCGCAGTCCCTGGACCAGACTCGCGATCACCTAACAAGACCACAAGACCACAAGTATGTTGTAAAGGATCCAGATGTCTTGCGATTTCATGTTGAAGGGTTCAACCCAGTAGGGATTGGGCGGTTTAGAGATTTCGGGATTCAGGGCGCAGTGAATGTAGATGCAACCGTCGTCTTTTCGTCTGGCTCTGTGGCGCGCCCCGTGCGCAACCCCGAATCTCAAATTCTACAGCCCGAAACCCCAACACCCCAAAACCCAAAACCTCAACCCCTTAGACACCTCTATCTGAAAAAAACCCTGAAAGCTTCCAAACCTGAACCCTCAAAGTCCTAAGTACCAACAGGCCGTCAGCCTGCACCCTTAGGGACGTGGGGCTTTGGATTTGGGAAGATTTGGACCAATGTTCGGAGTACGGCTTCGCTTGAAAACGAAATGAACCCTAGAAGCCTTTAAGGTTCATATGCCGAAAAAACGGGATTCATCGTGTCCGTTATATAGGGCCCCTACTTTTAAGGCTTCTTTATGCTTCTTTGGTCCTTAAACAGGTCAGGTCGGATTGAAGGACTGATCTGAAGATCCAGAGATGCAACAACAGCCCCAAACTATAAAAGCCCAAGGCGCTTTCCTTCAAGCTGATCAGGTATTCTCTTCCGATATGTATTGTCTTCCAATGACGAGTATGTCTTCGGATAGCTCTTGCTGCTGCTTCACGTTACAACGCGTGATCGCTTGCAGTCCTCAAGAGGATGGGAAGGCAACTTGCTTAGCAGCAACCCGTCCTCCTCCACATAGCACTCATGGAATTCGACCTTAACTTAGCCAGTATAAGCTTGAGGGTGTTGTTGATTCGAGCTTTCGTGCTTTAGCGCTTGGGGTGTTTCAGGGTGTGGAGGTATTAATGGTCGTTCTCTTTGTGCTTGGCGTGGGGCTTGCAATTTACGTGCCGCTCTTGATCCTGAGGTTGCTTCGCTGCCCGACAGCCCGGAGCCCTAAACCACAACTTGCGAATTCCTGCAGTTTGTGTTTTGATTCGTTGTTGGGAAGGAATTCTGGTGTGCTGGTCTCAGGAAAGCCTTTCTGGATGCATGTGTGGAGCCTGTGCAGCTGTGTTCTCGGTCGATTCAAGCTCAGGAGTTGGAATAAAAGGTTGATAACCAAGATCGTGAGGGAAGGGCTGTCATGATCGGGAGCTTGGTCTCGTGCTGTGGAAACGTTTTCCAACGTAAGGGAACAAACTACATGTCAAAGCGTAGTCAATGCTGGACTGTGGGTGACAGAAGCATGTCTTCAACATGCAGATTGTCAGCAGGTGAACTCGACTGCAGCAGGACAGCGGTTTGGGAAATGTTGGTGCTGTCCAAGCTACAGCTCATACTCCACAAACAGCCGAGTTCTGAAAACCCAAATCCCCGCATGGGAGAACGAGCAACCCGAATGCGTTTTGGGGCTTGTTTCATGCTTATGGCTTACATTCACGTTGACGTGCTTCAAAATATAGAATTATAGGATCCGATGACAGAAGCGAAGCCTTCAAACCAAGAAGCGCATTCAAAAATTACGAGCAAGTACATGGGCCCGGGGGTCCTTCTGATAAATGCCCCAATACTTACCACTTAGGGCCGTTTAAGTGTATGCAACCCAGCCACCATGTAGTTGCGCTCCCGCTCGCATCCTGGAATGCCTCACGAGATCAACAAGCCGCCCCAGAAAGCAACGGCCCTAGAAGGCTGGATGCCTTTATGAAAGGGTTTGATTTTCTGTAGTTGCATACATTCGGGATTATAAAAAGGGCCTCCGTAATAGTGATATACCTTATGGTTTTTCGATGTTTTTGGAGCTTCGGCTAACGAAGATATCATCGTCCCGAGCAAGTTTCGGCCCAGAAAGTTTAACAACAAACCAACATCAGACGCACAGGTTGCCCCTTAAGCCAGAAGTGACGTCCATCTCCAGCTGGGAGACTTTCAATCCAAGCATCCACTATCGCATCTCGCACGCGCGCGGATTGCGATGGAGGACCACAAAATCCCATTGTAGTTGGTTCTGGCTCAGGGCCGCCATACGAAGATTAGGTATCCTGTCTAGTAGGAGGTCAATGTGCCATGTCGAGTGCGCACCAGTGCTTCCACATCTAAGCCCTTGCACACACAAATTACGACACCGCCTCTTTCGTACTATGTCTATTCCATCTACACCTGCTCGCAACCCACAAGCGGTCTGTTCCGCAACTTGTGACCACTGTGCTCGTTTGCTATCGCCCCGTGACAACTCTCACACCGCTGAATGGCTGGATGGGTGCAGCCGGACTGCGCACAAGACAGACAATGTCACAAGGTCAACGGAATGACCAGATCGAAACGAGCGCATGGGAACATGAAGCATGATGGTTTTTGGCTTCGCGGTGTTTGTTGTCGTTCTCAAGATTGAAGCAACATCTTGGCTGAGGCCGCGGTGGTATGCTCGAAAATACCGTTTGGGCCTACTTAAAAACCCTAATCTCTGAACATTAAACTTTACATGGTCTCCAGATAGAAACTACGTCTGGCTGAATCTAGTATAAAGCTTGGACCCACTAGCCTGACGTGGTTTTAGCCGGACGGGCTGCACGAAACCAGGCTCTTGCCCTCACTTCTCCCAGGCGAGGAGCCAGGACATCCAAGGGCTTTAGATCGTTCTATAGAAACTTAAAGAGTCTTGCACGGGGTTTACAAAGTTCCAACGGCGGTGTTAGGGTCTTCCGGGTTTTTAGGTTTCCGCGGCTTGGAGATTAGGTCTTTTACCGCCTGGGACTCTGAAAGTCTTTCAAAGCTTCATAGATCTGTCGTTTTCCTGGATTGGGAGCCAACTTTGTCCCCATCGTTTTTTTTTCATTCGCCGGGCCCAGACTACACAACAAAAGCCAGAATCTACAAAACACACACACACAATGTGAGAGCGCTAGAAGGATCACCTTAGCATGTTTGTCGGCAAGCCTCTGAACTCCAATCACTATAATACGGTCTAAAGGTCCACGTCGCTGATAACCCCTGACACTAAACTACCACACTACGATCCTAAAGTTCATGCATCTTAATCTTAAAGCACCTTGGACTCGGACCCATCGGGATAGGTCACACTGCCAGGCAGGATGATGTGATTCACCGGTTTGGTGTTGAGTGTGTGTCGCGTTTCATGCTTTTGAATTTGAAGCGCTGTTTAGAGTAGGTACTTCGAGGCGGTTTGAAAGCCCCACCACATTTCCCACAGAATCCGAGGAGCACACGTATGTATGTATATGTTTTTATATACATACATATATGCATTTATATATATATATNNNNCCCCCCCCCCCCCCCCCCCGAGAATGCGAGACGAGACCCTCTTCTTTACCACGGTAGTAGTTATTCCGACCCCTTTATCACCTACCATGTTCAGGAGTGTTAGGACACCATGTGATTCAGGGGCCAAGGAAGCACTCGCAAGCTTCATAACCGAAATTACAATGCCCATGTCACTCACTGGCTGGGGCCTGCCTCAGTAAATCCTATACACACTACACCTTGCACCCTACAAGCCCCAAAACCCTGCAAGCCCTGCCCAAAGCCCTATATAAGGTATATAAACTGAATATGAACGTTAAACTCGAATACTTTCGCTGGGGGATGC
>CAJNJA010018815.1:0-10445 GCA_905231915.1 Symbiodinium necroappetens | reverse complement strand
GCGAAGGGGCAGCTGCAGCTGGGTTCAGCGGCGGCTCCGGTAGGAGCAAAGAGACTTCTTTGGCAGGCGGAAAAAAGCGTGTGGAAAAAAAAAAATGGGTAGCATTCGTGCTGCTCCGTGCTAGCAGCGGGCCGTTAGCAACTGAGGTCTGCAGGCTGCGTGGCGATGTCGGTAATTTTTTTTTGCATCCTTTCAACACGGCCCTGGCCTGCAATGTATAAACATTCCACTACCGAAGCTGAAGCAATGTTGTGGCCCGCGTTTTGTTTAGGTCCAGCAAGCAGATGCCGCTGATCATTTTCTGCTTCTCCAGACGAGAGGCTGCTGTGATGGCACGGAAGTTGGCACCTTCAGTGCGGCTTCGGCAAGCCCTGACAAGGTCAGGGGCCGCGCCCCAATGCCCAGCCCACACATGCAGTGCCTTGCAGGACGGTGCGTGCTCAAGTGCGGGAAGTCGTGGAGAAGCAGTTGGCAGAGCAAGATCGCAGTTTGCGCTCCGTTCGAGAGTGCGAATTCCTGCTGAGCAGGCGGTTCAGGATAGATTAGCATGGATGGATACATAATGATGCATGAGATGGCCGTTAAGATGTAGACATGTGGGGAGATTGGGGATCTTGCTTGGAAGAGGCTAGCGTGGTTTCAGCCGCCTGTTTGCAGGGGCGTGGGCCTTCACCACGGCGGGCTGCTGCCGGTCTTGCGCGAGCTTACGGAGAAGCTCTTCAAGGAGAGAAGTGCCGCGTATTTCAAGTGGCAGTTTGGAAGCTTGTTTTGCATCATTTTGCATCGTTTGCTAGGAAGGCTTTGTCCGAGTCCTTTGCACGACCGAGACCTTCGCTGTGGGGGTGAACATGCCGAGCCGAGCTGTGATCTTCAATTGGCCCCGGGGCAGCGAGTTCAAGAAGTTCGATGGAAGTGAACAGCGGCCCATCCGGTGCGGCGAGTACATGCAGATGGCCGGGAGGGCAGGTCGACGCGGCCAGGACACCCAAGGGAATGCTTGGAGCATGATGACGCAGCAGGTTGAACCCAACTTCGTGCAGAGGCTTGTTGCTGGCAGGGCCGAGCCAGTTGAAAGCAAATTCACTGTGAGCTTCTCCTTGATCCTTCGTTGCCTCCGTTCTGGGGGAGGGGTTCTTACATTGCTGCTGATGCAGAGCTTTAAACAGTTCGAGACGAAAAAGACCGATGAGCTGGTTTTCCAAGAAGAACTCAGCAAGAAACTTGCAGTTCTGAGTCGACAGGGTCTTCTTCACGACGGCCTGCGACTGACGCGGTTGGGCAGTGCTTGTGCCAACCTCCAAGTGCCCACATCGCCGTTGTTGAGCTTCAGGACGCAATTCCGGTTTTGGGGCCTTCACAAGCTTCTCCCTGCAACACAGTACTTGTATCTAACTGATGATTGACGACGCAGTGGCCAGGATTTGGCAGATGCCTTTGGACCTCCGCACCGGGGAGCTGGCCGACCACCTTGTTGCCTTCTTGAGCTGTTTCGTGAACGATCTTGAGGAAGAGGAGGAGGCCGCATGCGGTTTTGGTCACAAACAAACACGCGTCCTGCTTGTTGCTACTGTACCGAATGCTGCTTTCGTGTAGTTTCATGCGTGGCTTGGGAGGTTGTGACCGGCAGAGACTTCGATCCTTACTGGACCTGGTGTGAAACAACGTCGGAAGAGATCTCACGTGACTTGAACCTATGCAGCCTGTCGAAGAGGAAAGACTTAGGCGGCTCCGCCCAGTGAAATTGCATGACTCTTAGGTCGTTAATTCTGTAGGGCTGTAATCGTGCATGGTCTTGTCTAGAAATGCGTAAGGCAAGATTCCACATCCAGCTCCGAAGCTTGAAGTGCAGCAGCTTCGAAAGCGAGCTGGCTTTGTTGATCCCGTCTTACGCTGGATGAAGCAGGAGAACTTCGAGAAGTGCAGTGATGCAGCTGGGGGGTCTGAATTTGATGGGATTCTGGCACGGGTCTTGCGAAGAACATATCTGTTCTTGAAACAGCTGGAAGTGGCGTCAGACCTGCTGCAGACACAAGAAGACGATGAGTTCACTCAGTTTGCGCAAGCACTGAGAGATGCACGGCTTCGACTGCACCGCGGAGGGTCTTCGCATCGTTCGCTGCCCTTTCTCGAGTCGATTTTTCTGCCTTTATCCTTTGAGCCAGACACACTTGACAGAGACACGTTGAAGAAGTCATTTGCTCCGTGCCCTTATGAGGCAGGTACCGAAATTGAGCTTTCGCCGAATGAGATCGGCTTTTCTCACTTTTCGATTTCTTCGCATTTCAAAGATGGGACGAGTATCGCAGCTACTTTGAATGAGCTCCTGCAAGGGAAGCCTAAAACGGACATCCCAATCGTGGAGGTGTATTGGACAGAGGGGCAGTTCTGGACAATGGCCAACCGACGTCTGGCTGTTTTCCGTCTGTTTCAGCAAAGGCGGCCCGCAGAGGGTGCCACCATCAGAGTTCGGGTCGCAGATGAGCGAGCTGCACAGGCCTGGGGTTTCTGGAAGCGATGGACAACGGGCCTCTGGAGGGGTCGCAGGGCCCAGATTCGGTCGACATCGGAAATGATCGGCCGGTGCAGGGAGGAGACTTTTTTCTATTCCCTGGAAGGCT
The DNA here is from genome assembly GCA_905231915.1 of Symbiodinium necroappetens. NCBI lineage: Eukaryota > Dinophyceae > Suessiales > Symbiodiniaceae > Symbiodinium > Symbiodinium necroappetens. The sequence goes on along the minus strand of CAJNJA010018815.1, from coordinate 7,827 downwards.
CCGTCGAGCAAGTGCAGGAGCAGACGGGCTTCGAACGTGCTCCAAGACCCGAGACGATGGTCAAGGCCTTGGAAGAACTTCAAGGCGAACAAGAGGGCGAGGGTGGGGAGAACGATGACATGGAGGAAATGGAAGACAGAGCCAGTGGTGATTCGGACCAAGACAGCGAGGAACTGGAGATGGAGGATAACTGTGTGGTTTTGAGTGGGCCGCACGTTTCGCGATTCCTGATCACTAGGCAGCTTGATGCCTTGGAAGCGCCGGAGGCGCACTGGAGGTACTCCGTATCAGCATCCGTTACTGCTCGGGACTTGCTGCGATCCCCCCATGCAAGCGAGCTGACGGTCCAGACGCCCATTCCAGAGACCTTCTGCAACTTGTACGAGTACCTGAGCCTCGGCATAAGCACGCCAAGTTTCGGTATTCCCCAAATGCGTGGGGTTTCACGAGGGTGTTGCAAGTCGAAGCTTGTTTTGCAAGGCGCAGCTTCGCATTGCCCATGCTCGAGGCCACGATTGCTGTGTGCTGTGCAGGTGTGCCGAAAGTGATTACAGGCATTTCGCGCTTGCCTCCTTGTCACACAAGCGCGAAAAGGAGAGTTCCAGAACAGATGCCCCGATGAAAGCTCTCTTTCTCTTCCTTCCTGGTTTATGCCTGGCCTTGAAGCGAACGGTGACTCCAACCCAGTCGCTGCCAGGAGCTGCGTGAAGATCTGAAGAAATCTCTGGATCCCTTCGAGCTGGACCTGGATGCTGCGGAGGAAGTCCGCTTGGTGCCTTTGGAGGCTGCCTCAACTCACTTCTTGTAGTTGGCAGCCATTCGCTGAATTGCTGCCAACTGGGTCAGTGCAGGTTGTCGGAGGTTCTAGCAGATGTTGATTCGACATGTTTACACAAGTTTCGCCGCAACTCTCTCCCCTTTCCTCCTCAACTCTTTGTCTCGCTTGCGTCCCCTCTGTGATGTCAAGCCGTGAGGATTAACGGTCCCGCTGGCCAGGTTGCTCAGGAAACCATGAAGAGCGAAGGCGTTCCTAGAATGCCTCCCTGGTTTCCCGTCGCTTGGCTGCATCTCCGAGCAACCCCAAGAATGAGGGCAACTAGTCAGCCGTGACACGGAAACCTCGCAAGAAAGGAGAGGCCGAAACTCTGAAGTCGTTGTTGCTGTGACGCCATCAAGTCTCTTGTGCAGGAGTCGGACTCCGAAGAGGTAATGCTGATACTGGCTGGAGGGGATCGTGTGAAGAGTGCACTCTGCGCAAAGTGCGCTCCTGGCCAAATGTGCCTGCTGTTCGAGGCCCTTGTCCTTTACCTGCTTTACCTGCTGTCATGTCTTCCGATGTTATGTCTACTTAGTCGGTCTGCGTGGCACCCACGATGAAGGATGGTTCTATCACGAAAGATATCGCCCTTCCCGGCACTGGTCCTGAAGACGAGTTGACCAGACAGGCGTTGCCGTTGAAAGTCCGTCCTGGAGGCGTGGCGGCTTCCCATCCACCACTTCTCGTGTTCAGTTTCCCTTGGCCTGTCAGGTTGCTACAGACTGGGCCTTCTCCACACTACTCCGAAGAGTAAGCATGCTCTGGTCCTCATCTCGCAAGACAAGCACCTGCCCCCTTGTGAAGCCAATGATGTGTTCAAGGTTGAATACCCCGGAGGCTGTGCAGAAGCGAAAGCGGATATAGAGCTGATCGAGAGCCCAAGCTTAGAGGGTGTCTGGCTGATTGGTGACGTCACCCATGGAGGGAAGGCGTGGCAGGTGGGCATTCGGTCAGGACAGCTGGTCCGAGAAGTTGAAGGCTGGGACAGTGATCCGCTATCGCAGGAGGCTTCGGCGGCGGGGGTGCGATTGGTGGTTGAAGGCAAGCCCCGGAAGTGGAGACTGGCCGTGCTGTCTTGCAACGCGTTGACATCCATCCGTGTTGGAACCGCGCTGGCCAACCCCGCTGGTCACCACCCGATATTTTGGCAGCGTGAAATCTCTGGTCAGCCCGAAAATGACGTCAGCACCTTCGGCGGGACATCTGAAGCCCAATGCGCTGCGATGCGATCTGGCCTGACAGTTGCAGACTTACAGGAAATGGGATTGAACTTCTCCCAGGCCAGTGCAGTACACAATCTGGTCGATTGTGCCCATGGAGTTCGTCTGGTTCAAGGACCACCAGGCAGCGAAACTCCAACGACTCTAGTGCTGTGCCCTTTTGTGATGTAGAGTCTAGACTCTACACTATACACCCCAACTCCAAACAGGCACTGGGAAGACACATACCTTGGCTGTGCTCTTGGAGCAGTGTGCGAAACTGGCACTCAGCACCAGGGAGGAGACGGAGGACTCCAAGCAGCTCGCCAGCAGGTTTACGGACATGTTTGCTCATGTTGACATGTCCTTGCAGAACTGCAGGCCGGCACCCAAGAAGAAGAGGAAGAATCGGTTCCAGAAGCACAGCCCGCCCGAGCCGGAGCCACCAGATGTTGACATGAGGCGGCGCCACGCAAATCGTTGCCTCGTGTGCGCGCCGACGAACATCGCGGTGCAAGAGGTCCTGCGACGATTGCTGGAGCGCATTCGGCCAGAACATTGGTGTCAGGCGGACTGGATAAAGAAGAGTGGAGGGTGAGATATGCAAGGCTGCAACACTCGTTGTTCTTGACGAAAATCTAAGGAAACCGGCTGTTGCTATCTAATTAGCCACAACAAACACCCACACGGCGGCTTCCTAGGCTATGGGCAGGTGTACGTGACGGTACGCATGTCTTTGTGGGATGTAGCTGTGTCGAATGTTGTAGGGGATGATGACAGGGATGCATGACAAAAATTCAAGGTGTGGTGCTCTTGCTGAGCCCCGTTCTGCCCAATGACAGTCAAGGATGGGAAGTTAAGTTGAGCATGCGAGTGCGCTTGTGTCGATGACCGCCCAGGTGGCCTTGGTTGCAACGCAAGATCGTGCGAACGTAGAATGGTCTGACGAGCTGCGTGGGTCTGAAGAGCGGGTCGCGGCCGTACTGCTCGACCACCGAAAGAAGCGGGTGAAACGCATCGCTCGCTTTTGGCTTGGAGAAGGCTTTGGGAAGGCCAAGCCGCATCTCCGCCAGCCTGATTGGGCCTACGAAGCTGGCAACTCCTGCTTCGCCCTGCTGCTCTGCAAGCCTCTTCAGGCTTTTGCTCGCCTCTACCAGAGCAAGGGCAGCAAGGGGAATGTGAAGCAAGGCCAAGGCAGAGTGCAGGTTGTGAGCCTGCTGGACTTCGTGCATCAGAAGCTCAAGGACATCTTGCAGATGGTCCAAAACCATCAGGAAAAGCTCCACAGAGAGGTTGCCTTTAAGACCCAGGAGTTCTGTCCTTTCCTCTGCTCCAAGCAGGAGCGGAGGAGGCTCGCGGCCGAAGGGCAGGTCTTCGGCAAGCTCGTGACGCTGCGCGATCAGCTTGAGTCTTTCCGGCAGAGGCTCACAGAACTCGTGGAAGGATGGGAGCCGAAGCTTGCCGCCGAGGACTGGTTGGACCTGCCCGTGGCAAGTCCGGGCCAGGGTGTCAGCACAGGCAAAGGCGAGAGCAGTGGCGACCAGCCCAACATGGTTCTGGACCGAAAGAAAGCCTACTCCTTTGTGCAGTGGGTCGTGCAAGGTGAGGCTGATGCCAAAGCCAAGGCTCTGGAAGGGTTGACAGAGCTTCTCGGCCTGGATGCGTCCCCGGTTGCTACGGTAACGGAGGAGGCCTTGGCTACTGCTGAGAAGCGGCTCAAGCTTCTGCTGCACCCGGACAAGGCATCCCCAGACATGAGGCTTGTCGCCACCGGGGCTTTCCAGGATTTGGAGAAGGCGATGGAAGCGGTGCGGAAGTCCCTGCGTTGTCCAGTCCCTACATCCCAGGACACCCACCCTGGTGGCGCTGGCACCCCGGCCAGCCACGGGTTTGTGGTAAACGTCGACGAGCATCTGCGGGCTTGGCTCTCGGAGGCGACAGTGGAGGCCTTGGAAGCTTGCACGGAAGCTCACATCGAGCTGCTTTCGGCTTGCACGGCGGTGCGGACCGCAGAATCTTCCTTTCTCAAAGGAGCGCTCCTGCGGAGAGCTGCGCTTGTCTTCTGTACCCTTACGGTGGCAGGGCGGGCAACGGTATGTGGACAGCAGATACCAACGGTGCTCATTGACGAGGCGTGCCAGGCATGCGAGGCCGAAACGCTGCTTGCTCTCAGAAGTTGGGTGCAGCGACTTTTCTTGGTGGGCGACCCTCGTCAGCTTCCGTCGACAGTGTCTTCACCATTGGCCAAGCAGGCTCTCTATGCTCGTTCCATGTGTCTTGGATACAGTATGAACTTTGCTACTTTTTGTCAGTTCCTTTGGAGCTTGGAGCTTGTTGAGGTTTGAGCGCCTTGAGCAGACCGGCACGAAGGCAGACCTCCTGGAGGAGCAGTACCGCATGGATCCGCCAATATTGTGCTGGTCCAACGAATGCTTTTATGCATCTTGCCTGCAGCATTGGACCGTTTGCTTGCTGGACCTGGAAGGCTGATTTTGTGTTGCATTTTAAAGCATCCCCTCGGCCTTCAAACCTTTCCCAGGGTGGCAGAATCCGCACGGCAGACAGCGTGCTGCAAAGGGAGACCCGTACGGATCCGGATCCAGATAGTTGGTCTCCTCTTGACCAACACCGACATGGTCCTTTCAGGCTGTCGGCCAGATGCAACTAAATCAGTGCCGGAGAGTTTTGATCACAGCACACTCTCTCCCAAGGATGGACACTTCCAGGGAGGGCTGGCCAGAGGAACAGGCGATTGTTTTCGAGGTAGATCTGAGTTCTGCGCAAGTGAGTGCGTCATGCTTGGCAGAAGCTTGCGACCAGGTGAGGTTCTCGTTTCGCAACCTTGGTGAAGCAGACTTCCTCATGAAGCATCTACACAAATTCTTCCGAGAGTGCCATCCAGACATTGGGACCACTGTCGGTATCATCACACCTTATCGGGCTCAAGTGGAGCTGCTTCAACACCTTCTGCAGAAAGCCCACGAACGCGTGCGTGCCAACACATCAGTGGCAACAGTCGATGGCTTCCAAGGAAACGAGCGACCTTGCTGCATGCAGATGTGATGGCTATGGTAGGGCATCGATTATCACACGTGAACCAGGCGTGATCTCATCATTATCTCCACCGTGAGGACTGACCTGCATACCTGATGACATGTGGCCTTCGACGTGGCTCCCCGTAGCCTGTTGCAGGTCTGGCGGCAGTATAGGTTTCAATGCCGACGAGCGGCGATTGCGACTCAGCTGCACGCCCATCCTCACGTTCTTGCGCAGGCCTTTGCTTCGTTTGCCCCGAGTGGTTCCGCAGGAACGTGGCCGTCACTAGAGCCAAGCGGAATGTTTGGATCATTGGTGACATGGAGACCCTGTATCGTGGACAGTCCAAGGGTGCTCCGACAGCACATTGCTGCTAATATCTGTCTCTCGTGTGGAGTTCGACCAGGGCAATTTCACACACATGACAGGCAATGTCTGGCGCGATCTCCTGGCATTTGCTCGATCGCGAGCATGGGTCCTCCCAGCCTTGACCCCGACACCGGCTGAGCCTCCGAAGCCTCAGCCAATTGATCCACCGGCAACACCGGACATGCTGTGGACGGATCTGCAAAGAGCGGCATGGGAGGACTCCCGCTTGTTTGGTTTTGTCTGCAGTTCGTTCACGTCGAAGGCCAAGCTCATGTTGATTGAGTATTCTTAGTAGCTGAATGAGTACACTTTAAAATTTTTGGGAGAGTATGCTCCCGCTTAGAACTGAAAGTGTACACTTTTTTTGTGCTTATGATCTCAGCAGCTAAGTATTGCAGGGAAGAGATAGAGAAGACCTCTGTGATTTGCAGAAGAAGTCAAGCTCATGCCTCACAGACGTTTTGACAAGTCCCAAAGCGAAAAGGGTGTGGACTGTTGTCGATAGAAGAGCAAGGGGCAGCCTAGTGTCAAAGCTGCTACAAGCACACGCTGAGCCCTCGTGACGAATTCATGGCCCCGTTATAAGCAGAGTGAAAGAGAGGGGGGCAGCAAAGACCATGAGCATTGGGTTTGGCCAGGAGCAGAAGGCAGTGGGCTGGATGAGGGCGCGGCTACGCGACGGATATCCGCATGCCTACTGCAGTTTGTGTGACCGCTTTGCCGAAGATGGCCACTTGGAGAGCACGATGCACCAGGACAAAAAGGAAGATCCGCAGAAGCATCTGGCATCGCAGAGCCGCCTAGAGGGCTTCTTCGTGCGGCTCCAGCTGGAGCCAGGCGAGGAGCCGGGCTTCTGTGCTTCCGCGGGTGCGAGCCGGCGCGCACCGGAGCGTGCGAGGGTTCTGGGCGTGGAGCCGGGCTCGGTGCTGGAGCGGTGGAATGTGTGGGCTCGGCAGTTCGACCTGGAAGTCGTCGAGGGTTCTATGATCCTGGAAGTAGACGGCTTGACGGGGCAGATGGCCACAGAAGCCCTAGAGGCACTCTCGGCCGGTACCTCGGGCCCCAGGAAGCGGAGTCTTGGCTTCACGGTGGCGCTGGGCGCCAGCCAGGGCAGTGACGAGGACGGTGAAGATGACGCTGCATCCCCAGCAACAGCAAGCCAAGCGTGGGACAGCAGCTATGCTGGCTACGCTGGCTATACTTGGCCTCCGCAGAGCTCCGCCGAACACCAGTGGCCCAGCGGACCAGAGGCTCCCGACAGTACGAGCGTGACAGGGACGGCCGTTGACGAGGGCTGGCCGTCCGTTTTGGAGCTGAGTCGTCAGGGAGTCCTCTGGGAGGCTCTTCGGGACAACATCAAAGCGAAAGAAAGTCCTCATTTGGACTCCGCCCAGGTGGGCCAACCACTTTCACAGGGCGACACAGTGCTCCAGATCGATAGCTGCATTCGCCTCGGGAATGGGCTGCTTCGCATGAAGGTGGCCACAGTCGGAAGCAGTGCGTGGGTTACTCTCGATGCCAGGGCTTGCGCAAACGGGATTCTGTTCTTCAGCCCCGGATGTGCTGGGTGTCTATGGCAAGTGGACAAGACGGTCATTGTGAGGAGTGAGGTGGGTCTGGAGTCCGCTGAGGTGGCACGGCTGTCTCAAGGGACGGTCGTCTTGCAGACTGGCCCGTGCCAGGAACATGGAAAGACCCTCCGAATGCCGGTCTATCGGATGGGAATGTCAGGATGGGTGACCTTGTCAGCACGAGCTGCAGGGGAGCCACTATTGCAGTTCTACCTCCCTGGAGGTCACGGCAGCTGCTGGAAAGCCTTGGGACCTCTCAAGTGCCGAGAGGCTGCATCTCTGCAGTCTGCACCTGTCGACCCGCCGGTCGAAGCTTCGGACATAGTTCGTCAGCATGGTGATATTGAGCTGCTCGAGAATGGAATCATGCGGCTGCCAATCACAAGGGGTTCACCGATGAAAGCTGCCTGGGTAACCTTGGATGCACGTTGCGCTGTGGCTGCCAGTGGAAGCTCGGGAGATGACAGAGTATATCTCGAGTTCGTCAGCCACGCCTCTCAGTTCTGTGGCCCTCATGCTTGACACCCACACTGCACGACATGCTGCCGTTGATGGGGCCGGTTTGCATTCTTCTGCTGCGAAGCTCGGGCTTGCAAACCAAGCACTATTGGCGAGTCAGGCAGGCTGAGAGGGGGGGGAAAAATGGTGCTTGCCTCTTTTGTGCTAACAGACTAACACATCTTCCCTGGCTCTTCTTGCTCTCTCTGTCTCTCTCTCCGTCGGTTTTTTTTCAGACCGCTCTGGAGCTTGTTTCCAATTGGGTGACTCAGTCTCGGGAGAGGCCTTCAAAAAAACTAAATAGGCATCAACAAAAACTAAATAGGCATCAAAAAAA
>CAJNJA010018814.1:0-10445 GCA_905231915.1 Symbiodinium necroappetens | reverse complement strand
TTCGACTCACGGAGCCTCTTTGTGCGGAACCCTAAGCCCTAAAACCCTAAACCCTGAACCCCTAAACCCTAAAACTCTAAACCCTAAACCCTAAGCCCTAAAACCCTAAACCCTAAACCCTAAAGGAATCAGCTGATCACCGGCCTGCTTCTGGGACTCTCTCTGGCCCCTCTCGCCTTCGCCCGCGCGCTGCTGGTGAAGTCGGCCAGGGACCAAGCCTGGGCGAAATATAGGGGCCTGAATAACTAGAATAGGGTTCGGGGGTATAGTGGGACATGAGAGGCTTGAGGGTTTAGGGTTTTAGGGTTTTAGGGTTTAGGGTTCATGGGTTATGGGTTTAGGGTATACGGGCCTTAATAATTTAGAATAGGGTTTGGGGGTATGGTATACTATAAATACTATAAATATAATAAGGAACCCCAAAACCTATTCTAATTATTAAGGCCCCTACATTATGGGACATGAGAGGGTTGAGGGTTGAGGGTTAATTTGGTTGGGTTGAGGGTTTAAGGTTTAGTTTGGGGTTCAGGTTTCAGGGCCTAGGGTGCGGGGTGTAGGGCTTAGGGTTTTGTATGGCTTAGTTTAGGGTTAAAGGGCCAAAGGGCTTAAAGGGTTCAAGAACGGGATGTATAAGAGTTTTGGATTTTACGACCTTGATGGGTGGTTGAATTAGGAGAGTTGATAGGATTGAGTTGTAAGATGTATGGTTTTGCAAAAGCGAAAGCAACATCAAACCTAAACCCAAAACCCTAAACCCTATATGTACCCCGAGGCCCAATAGGCCAAAGTGCATGCTTCAAGCTTTGTGCTTTTCTCGGATGGTCAGCGTTACTGTTGCTTTCGGTATTAGGTTACCAGGTTAGTTGGGCTTGCTGATAAATGGGCCCAAAAATACTCTGTGCTTCTTAGCATAGGACACAAAATATGTATTGAAAGAAGGCTTACATGACCCTAAACCCTAGACCCTAAACCTCTCCTTATTTTTTCAAAGGCCGGTTCAAGCCCAAATTCGCTCCGCCGACGTCACGAACAACCCAAACCTCGGCCCAGAAAGCCCGAACCTGCTAAACCCATCTAGACCCTAAACCCTATATGGGGTTCAGGGCTTTAGGGGTTGTTTAAATTTTTGGGGTTTTGGGTTTAGGACCCTAGTCCCTATACACCCTCAAGGTCAATCTTACATCTTAGATGAACCGTCTGTCCTAGACTACCAACCTTGCAAGCTCCAAAACGCTGAAGCCTGATGTCGGGGCCTTAGTAATCAGAAGAGGGTTTTGGGGCTCCTTTGTAGCGTATAAATTACAACAAAGAAAAACCCCCTAAGGAATACTATTGGTGATGATTTTGGCCCCCTCAACTGACCAGGAATTTGGGGTTTGCCTGACCCTGGCGGGCGCCACCTTCCTCATCGCCACGCTGGCGGCGGGGATTGGCACTGTGCTGCCGAAGCTGCTGCCAGACTGGGGCCTTTGGGGGGATGCAGGACTTAGGGGTTTGCGGCTTAGGGTTTGGTGTCTAGGGGTTTAGGGGTTTAGGGGTTTAGGGTTGAGGGCCAGAGCATTTTTGCGGGTTTAGGGTTTAGGCATGTATTTCGGAGGGTTCTGTGTTCCTAGGAACCTGTTCAAATTGAAGCATGTATGGCAAGACCAGGAATTCGAAGAATGGCTTTAACCCCAAAGCCCTCCACACGACATCCTGAAATATGAGCAACCCACATCCCGGCACCGGTTCGAGATTCCAGCCGTCGTTGTACTACTACGGTGGATGATATAAATCCTGCATTGCATTGCCCATAAGCAGGAATATACCCTAATTCCCAGAGTTTAGGGTCCTTAAGGAAATGCAGGTTTTTTTCATCAACAGCAGGATACCTGCTTTTTTGTTTCCCGAACCTATAAACCCCAAGCTCTAAGCCCTACTTGGAGGTTCACGGGTAGTTATAGAGCATGGTTATAATTTATAAGTCCTCTAATATGGGTTATGGCTATAGTTGCCTTACTTTTCACCCCACTTATAACTGCCCATGAACCTCCAAGTAAATCCTAAACCCCCAAACCCTAAACCCTAAACCCCTAAACCCCAAACCCTAAACCCCCAAAGCCCTAAACTCCTAAACCCCTAAACCCTCATCCCAAGGTTGCAGAAGCTGAAGCTGGATCCGGGACAGGCCTCCGCAATGATCCAGGCCAGCTTGCGTTCTTTTCCGGTTTCGGGGTTTAGGGCTTAGGGTTAATACTGTTGATGATATACATCCTGCATGACCCAGAATAAGGAATATGCCATAATTCCCATAGTTTAGGGTCCTTAAGGTCATGCAGGATTTATATCATCAACACTATGTATCCATGTTTCAGAAGAGTAGAGTGTCCATGAATACTACCGCTGTGGCTTTGGAACTAGGGTGAAGTAGGTCTCAGAAGACCCTATAGGTTTGATGGCTCTTCCATGTCGGTAGTGAATGCATCCTCTGAGAAGTCGCGGCATCCCAAAATCGATCCAAGATCATTGTCGAAGATGTCAGTCTTTTCATCCAGGGTAGCCAGGCATCTTTAAACCATAAGCCTCAATCCCGACTGCTTGAGGCTCGCACGTTGCCACGCATTCCTTGAGGTCATCATGGACATCACGGGCATCATGATCACCTGCTTGCTCGGAGCTGCCATCTTGCGCTAGCGCCCGACTCGATAAGAATCCGTGAAAAAGCTCGGGGGCTGAGACTGACAGTTTAAGGGTCAGGGTTGTCGATTCCAGTAAAGGGTTTAGGGTGTAGGATTTAGGGTTTCGGGTTTGGGGCTTCGGGAGTAAAGGGTTGAGGGTGTAGGGTGTAGGATTTCTGTGCATCGGTCCAAAACTCAAATTAGATTCTGCCGCAGAAGTCATTGTCGGGAAAGTATGAGTAGTTCTCTAAATTAGGGTCCCTTTCTAGGGTCCCCAATTTAGTATGGCACCTTTATACAAAGGACCCTGACCGGGACCCTAATTTAGAAATATTGATTAGACTCAGCATATCCTTAGCTGTTGAAGGCATCTTCAGCGAGCCTGTGTTTGAACAAGCCGGCTTTCCTTAGATAGCCAATAGGAGAACTTGAAACTTTTTGGCCTTACATATTAGGTCTATCCTAAAAAGTTTGCACTTTTTTGGGCCTGGTTGTTGAAGAAGAGAGTTTCCCCGAGTGCGCAATATGCAGCTGCTTCCTGAATCCACGCGCTGCCGGCGCGACCGACGAAGAGTGTGGCAAGCAGGTTCCGTTGGGGCTAACGTAGGCCTCAATTTTCTAGCCTAGTGTAGTAAGTTGTTTATGGTGTCTAGTTTGAAGGCCCTCAAAGAAGAGAGGTTTAAACCTCAATCAGACTGTGATACTTAGTTTATGGTGTCTAGCCTGAAGGCCCTCAAAGAAGAGAGGTCTATCCCCTAAACCCTAACCCTAAACCCTAAAACCCTAAACCCTATATCAATCCGGGGTCGACATCAAAGGGCGCAATGTGGCAGGCCAGGCTCGGGATTCTAGCCTGGGTTTAGGGTTTAGGGTTTTAGGGTTTTAGGGTTTAGGGTTATTCTAGCCTTCACGATATTGAGGGTTCAGGCGATTTCGATTTGGGGGTTGGTTTTGCCGTTAAGTGCTCTTGGTGCAGGATTAAGATTTGGGGCACCCGGGGCGCCAAATTGGCATGTCTGAACACGCGACCCGCAGCCCTTACTCATCCGCGGATTCGACAAGAACCTGGAGGAACAACGCATTGAACCCCTAATCCCCCCCAGCAAAAGAGCAGTTCTCTAAACTAGGGGTCCCTTTTAGGGTCATTTTTATAAGGGTGCCGCACCCCCATCTGAGACCTAAAAAGGGGCGCCCTAATTTAGAGAACTACCCGAAAGCAGAAAAGGCCAGAGAGCACTAAGCCCTATACTTGGGAGGCCTCCTGATCGGTTTCGCTTGGGTGGCCCGGTGCTGAGACGCCGGGGCTTAAGTTGTTGTTATAAATTGAGGTGTCTAAAATCTGTATGTATACATGTATATTATTTTACATGTATATTATTTCTGTCTCTCTCTCTCTCTCTATACATACATACCTACCTACCTACCTACCTACCTACCTACCTACCTACCTACCTACATACATACATACATACATATATATATATACACTTTTTCACCCATACACGTACCTACTGCAGAGACGCGGTTTGGCAGGCGTTTCTTGGGGTCGAGGGCCTGGGAGCCTTAAACGTGAGTACAAAGGGATTCGGGATGCTGGGTTCTTATTAAGGCTCGGTTTAGGGTTTAGGGCTGTGGGGTTTTGGGGGTTTAGGGGTTTAGGGTTTAAGGTTTTGGGGTTTTAGGGCTTTTTGGGTTGAGGGTTTAGGGTTTAGGGCTGTTACGGAATTGAGTTTAAGTTACCAGGAGAGGGATCCATAGTTCGTAAATAATACGGAACCCTTATGACAGTGATTTAAATTAAGTCCTTTAGCAAGAACTCAGGGTGTCTGTCTTGAGGTTGATGGTCCTTTCTTTTTGGGTGATGAACGTTCAGAGGGTTTAGGGTTCAGGGTTTAGGGCTTAGGGTTCAGGGTCTAGGGCTTGGCTTTAGGGTTCAGGGCTAAGGGTTTTAGGGTTCATGGGTTCAGGGTTCAGGGTTTAGGGCTTAGGGTTCAAGGTTTACTGGGCTCTTGTTAAAGAATTTAGTTTAAGTTACCATGATAGGGATCTAAAGTAAATAATAATATGGTTTCCTTATTATGAAGTAACGTAAGTTAAATCCCTTAACAAGAACCCAGCTTAGGGTTAGGGAAACCTAACCCTAAACCCTAAACCCTAACCGTTTAGCTTAGGGTATTCGTTTTTTTCGGAGTCAGACTGACCGCTTTGGGATCTAAGATGCCGTAAACCCTAAACCCCTTGAGCTTAGGGTTTGGGGGTTCGGGGTTTAGGGTTTTAGGGTTTAGGGGTTTGGGTTTAGGGTTTAGGGTGTCAGGGTTTCAGGGTTTCAGGGTTTAGGGTTTAGGGTTTAGGGTAGCAGACACGAAAGCCTACAGCCCCAAGCCCTAAACACTATAACCCCAGGCCCGAACTCAGAAGAAGGGCAGGAAGCCTACAGAAAGCCTCACTCCTCACTGAACTCCTACTTAAAGGGTAGGGTTCAGGGTTTCGGGTAACTTATAAGCTTGAGAGCCTCTAGAGAAACCACCGTTTCGAAACCCTCCAAACTCTCTTGACGACCTGACCCAAACTCTTTTGAAAGCGCCAGGGTGATTGAAAGTACCTAACTACGTACCTCCAAAGGCCTCGCAACGCGAGCCATGCTGCTGGCTACAAGTTGCCGCTCTTCGAAACCCAAAAGCCTGTTTTTGTTTCTGTGATTTAGTGCTTTGGGTTGAGGGTTTGGGTTTCGGGGTTGAGGGTTTAGGGTTTTAGGGTTCAGGGCTTTAGAGCTTTAGGGTTTAGGGATTCAGGGGTCAGTGAGTCTACAGGGCAGGATTTTATAAGGGGTTCTCATTCGGTGCTGTAAGTGTTTGCAGTATTTGCAGGGTTTCGTGGGGATGTGTTGGGGGTTGCCTCGGGTGTCCTGTAAGTTTTAGGTGTTGGTTCAGGAATTGGAACCTTAAGACTTTAACGCCAATTCACTCTTTAAACCCCAGCTAAATCTCAATTTCAAACCGCACCCTAAACCCTAAACCCCCAACTTTAAACCCTGAACCCTAAACCCCTAAACTTTAAACCCTAAGCCGCTGATCGTGGTTTTCCCAGAGTTAGATCTGAGTTGGTGGGGCTCGGGGGTCTCCGGCGGTTTCGCATCACTGTTCATCCTACCTGGGCCCCGAAGAGCCCTATCGGCTCCATGTACCTATCTAACTTGGGGTTTGGGGTTTAGGGTTTAGGCGGTTTGGGGTGTCTAATAATATAGCATATTATACTTGAGCCTCAAAGTACCCATTTAGGAGCCCCTTGAAGTATAGTCGTACATGGAGCTTCTTGGAAAGCATCTAGAACAATGGCCCTTGATAGGTCTTGGGCCATGATTTTACCTACTTCTGGAGCATCTCTATCCTATTATTTGCTGATGTGGTTGTTGGGGTTTTGGGAACTTGGGGGACGCACTTGGCCGCATCTGCATCTGCGTGGGCGTCGAGCTCTGGGATGCTGAAACAGACGCCGAACAAGAGGGGTTTAGGGTTTAGGGTTTAGGGGGTTGAGCCTTGCCGGGGACGTGGAGTCCAGGGAGACGAGCAAGAGAGAGACGAGCAAAGCAGGCCAGCAGCAGACCTCAGTATGTTTCGAGATGACTGTCTGACTCTCCCCACAATGCGTGCCAAATTGCTGGGAACCATTGTAAATCACAACATATAGAGATTTGCTGATACTAGTTTCATTTGGGAATTTGGAACAGCGCTTTAGGAGTGATCAAGTCAAGGAGATCCTAGGCAGTATTAGGTAGGCCCCTTAAAGGGGACCCTTCTGAACCCTGCTTGTGGCTCTCTTGAAAGGGGACCTTATTGAGAGGATCTATATTTTCAGGGGGTCCCCATAATCCTAACTCCTAGGAGACGAGGCCTTTCGGAGTGCTTCGTCCTGATTTCGGAGTCCCAGGGATCGCCATTCGCGGGCCCGGAAGCGGGGTGTCAGAAATCCGAGTTTGGCCCTAAACCCGAAAACCCGACACCCTAAACCCTAATGACTCTAATGACCCTAAAAACCCTAAAAACCCTCAAAACCCCCAAAACCACCAAAAACCCTAAGCCCTAATGACCCCAGAAACCCTAAACTTCCTAAACGCCTATACCCTACACCTCTTAGCGTCATGGCACCCGGGCCCCAGAAGCCCTCGACCCTCCAAAAACTTAGAAAGCCAATAGGAGAACTTTAAACTTTGGGTTTAGGGTTTATTTAGGGTTTAGGGTTTAGGGGTTTCGGGGTTAGGGGTTTAGGGTTGCATATTAGGTCTATCCTAAAGAGTTTGAACTTTTTTCGGGCCTGGTTGTTGCAGAAGAGAGGAAAGGGCCATCCAATCTAGTACCCTTAAAGGAAACCCTACTTTCCAACCCCCAAAACCCTAAACCCTAAACCCTCCTACGGTTGATGATCTAAATCCTGCATTTACCTTCAGGACCCTAAGCTACGGGGATTATGGTATATTCCTTATTATGGGTTTCTATCATCAACCGGAGTACCCCTTAAAGGAACCCTTAAAGAAACCCTAAAAGGATCCCTTAAAGGAACCCTTAAAGAAACCCATAAAGGAGCCCTTCAAGTACCCATAAAACCCCGTGGTAAGACAGACTCCGGCACTCTACGGCCCGAAGAAGCCCTACACTCGCAACTTCGGCCCTGAGCCGCTTTCTTTTTTGGGTGTAGGAGTTTGGGGTTTAGGGTTTAGGGTGTTTAGGGTTTAGGGTTTAGGTTGTTTAGGTTGTTTAGGGTTTAGGGTTTTTAGGGTGTTTAGGGTTTAGGGTTTTAATTTAAGGTTATTTAAGCCAATAAACCTCTGTATACCAGACTACTAGACCCGAACTGAACCTCTGCCTGGAGCACTACGCCCCTAAACCTTACATATTCACTAAACCCCTACAGTTCTTAACCCTGCAAGCCTGAATCCTGAAACTGTACCCCCAAATCTTCGCAAGCACGCTGACGCGCGCACATGTGAACCCTGCACCCTAAACGGTTTAGGGTTTATAGGGTTTAGGGCAAGATCAGCTTCCATCACAGCGTGTCACCTCCTCTGCTGAGGCATCGGAGACCTTTCAGGAGGCGAGAGAGGTCTTCATCGCAGAGTTGACAACGCGGTCGCTGCCCGAAGGCTACAGAGAAAAGCCGTAAAGACCCTGAAGTTCATGTTCTGGTAATCTAATATTTAGGATCCTATAAGGAACCCCGAGAGGGGAACTACAGTTGAGACTAGAGGCCTTTAATGGGAAGCCTGCCTTATAAACTCCTGACCTTTTTCCCGCTGCCGCAAGCACCGGTTGGCAGGCAGAGCGGGCGATGTGGCAGCGGGCAAGGTTTGCATGGCCGCATTTGCTGGAAGGAGCAATGGGTCCCAATTAACAAAACCCTGAGGGCTTTTTTCTAATACTTAAAGACACCAAAATGTATTCTGAGCCCAAGCCAATGCCCCAAATGAGCATGCTAAGTACACTGCAAGTGCCCCACCAACACCGGAAAAGACTTGAAATCGACTGGAAGCATTTCGCCCCCGAAAACCCTAAGATTCTTAAAGGCTATTAAAGAGCCCACCACACCGAACTCTAGAGTCGGCAAGAGTCTTTCATATCATAAGAGCCGTAAGCCCATACTATAGAAGCCTAAATAGTATTTTAAATAATTATCAGCAATTTTCCTTCGGTTTCTTGGTATAATTGTGTTATAAAGGAGCCCAAAGCCCTATTCTAATTATTGAGGGCCTACATTAACTTAAGAATGCTTCAGCCTTACTTAAACTCCCAGTAACCCCAATGTGCAACCGCTTGGCTGACAGCCCCAAGCCCTCAATCCATAGGCCACACAACCCCGAACTTTGAAACCCCAATCCCAGAAATCCTATAAATTCTGATCCTAGGTTGTAAAGCCTCAGAATGCAAATCCTTCAGTAAGCCTCCGAAAGCACTCAGAACCCAGTTCTAAAACCCTGATGAAACCATCATAAAACCCTTATGAATATAATACCCTCATGAAGCCATCATAAAGCCCTTACGAGCTCATCGCAAAAAAACCAGATGAAACCATCATAAACCCCTGCCCCCTAAACCCTAAACCCTTATGAGCCCTTGCCAAAAGTCCAGGTTTGGTTCAACCTGGCTATGGCGCAACAGAGCCGGGGCGCCCCGGATGCTGCGCTGCGGAGCTACGAGCGCGCACGAGGTAACATCGGCCCAGAAGGGCCCAAAGGTCCCCAGAGACTCCAATATTCCTAAAGATTAAGGAATATACCTTAAATCTTATATTAGGGTTCCTACTATAATTTAAGGTATATTCCTTAACTAAGGGATATTGCAGTCTTTGGGTTTAGGGTTTTTGGGTTTAGATCTAGGACATTTCAGGTGGGTAGTTACCGTTATAGGAACCTTATCGAAGGTCTATATACCTTATAGAAGTTGGAGGTTGAGGGTTTAGGGGTTGAGGCTTTCTGGTAATTCTAGGGTTTAGGGCTGGGTTTAGGGTTTAATTAGGGAGTGTCTTTTTTCAGGCGCCGTAGAGGGGGGGGGTTGGGCTTCGGGAGTTTAGGTTTTAGGGTTTGCGCTTTCACACATCACGGTTTTGGGTGCAGGCTTTAACGTGAAAGACGGGGTTTGATGATGAGTGCTAGGATTCTCAATGTGTTGCTTGGATTCTCGGATTTTTCTATATCTGAACCGAAAGTTGTCTTACGGAGCCCTGTTTGCCTCCTGTCAATAGGGCCAATAAAGTTTAGGGCGAATCCGATCGAAGCCCTAAACCCTACGACCCCTTCTAGGATCCAAAACGTAGAACCTTCGAAGCACTGTCTCATTGCAGGCCGAGATCCGGATCATCGCGATGCACCGCTGAATGAGGCACCGTGAGCGGCATGTCGGGGGGTTCACGCTTAGGATAGGCGTCGGAATGTTTCTCATTGCGTCGCGACGACAATAAGTATCATGCAACATAAACACAGTTCCGAGTACTTACCGGCTCCATATACTATCCCTAAACCCGGAACCCTAAACCCCTAAACCCAGACCCTAAACCCTACACCCTAAACCCTAGACCCTTAACCCCTAAACCCCTAACCTCTAAACCCCTAAACCCTATGGCAATTGTTTTGTTTTTTGTCAGTTTCGGGCTCGCTTTCCGCCTAAGGGGAGGGTCGAAGGATTCCTAGGGCGTGACCTGGGGCTGTCTGAAGGTCAGATCGAGGTCGATAATGTTTAGGGTTTTAGGGTTTAGGGTCTAGGGTTACAGATCGAGGTCTATAATTTAGGGTGTAGGGTTACAGATCGAGGTCTATAATGTTTAGGGTTTAGGCTTGGGGGTTAAGGATGTGTGTGTGTGTGTCTCTCTGTGTGTGTGTGTGTCTGTGTGTCCGTGTGTCTGTGTGTCTGTGTGTCTGTCTGTCTGTCTGTCTGTCTGTCTGTCTGTCTGTCTGTCTGTCTGTCTGTACGTAGGTAGGTAGGTATAATAGAGAGAGAGAGAGATACAGTCAGAGTGACGCAGCTGTGTAGTTGTATAGCTGCACACTTGTCACTATATGTGACCCCGGTTCAGGTACCTAGAACCCAGCTCACTACCACTAGATATGGGCTACGAGCTTGGATGAAGGTTTCAAGACATCATGTTCTCTAGAATTCTAGAACCCAATTAAAGCCTTTTACTCACACACGACCAAGAAGTGGCAAATCCTCCGATTGCGAGGACATCCCTAAACCCCAAAACCCTAAAAGCCCTAAACCCTTAACCCCTAAACCCTAAAAACCCCTAAACCCTGAAGCCCTA
>CAJNJA010018813.1:163-10446 GCA_905231915.1 Symbiodinium necroappetens | reverse complement strand
AAACCCGAAACCCTAAACCCGGGTGGGGTCATCCTAGCACAGTTTCGCATTTGACCGACTTGCTAGGCTCATGCCGTGAAGCCTCAACGTGCTCTACGCAGCCAAGTCCCACACCCTTTGGCTGAATTACACCCTAAACCCTCAACTGGGGTTTGTGGAAGTACCCGGAGAGCCCTATACTTACCATCTGATGCAGGGGTATTCCTGGAAGTGACAACTGACTACAAGCCTACACCCCAACCCCCCTAAAGCCCCAAAAGCCCAAACCCTAAAACCTTCAAAGCCATCGGGCAAAAGAAGGCTTGACTGCTCTATCAGGCTTCCCAGAAGCTGCCGCAATCAAGCTTAGTTTAGGGTTCAATTTGACCTTAAACTCCTTAGCTGTCAAACCTGCACCCTTACAATGCTCAACAAGCCTACAACCCTCAAACATCCTTTTCAACCCGAAAACCCAATAGCCAAACCCCTCAGCCATAGTCTTTAACCCTAAGCCCGGGTCCCTCGTGTCAAAGCATTACTGGGAACCTGGATACCCCTAAAACTCAAGCCCTAAACTTCAGGGTTTAGGTGTTAGGCTTGAGCCATGCTCTAATCTAATTCCTAGATCCTTACATCTCTACACCCCGAACACCCGTCGCACTGAACTTCTTGGGCTTTGCAAAACCCTACCGAAATGGTTGTTTGGACCCCTCCATGGAGGCCCAGGGGACTTAGTAAGTCGGGTATAAGTAGGGTTTTAACTGGGTTAACTCTCTTTAAAAATTTTAAGCCCCCCTGGGCCTCCAAGTAAACCCTAGACCATCCTACACCCCTAAGCCCTAAACCCCTAGAGCCCCTAAGGGTTCTAAAGCCCTAGGCCTTTGAACCCCAAACCCTTATAAGCCCTAAAGAGCCATGGCTTAGGGCTTAGAGGTTTAGTGTTAAAACCCTAAACCTGGGTCCTTGTTGGCTACGATTTTACATTTTTGTTATAAGAAAACCCAATGAGGAGTAACAATGATCATTTTTAATATGGCCCCAACAGAGAACCAGAAACCCCTAAACTGACATCAGGATCGAGCCAAGCAGATACGAAAGGAAGAGGCTGAAGAGCGACGGCGGCCCGGCATATCTCAGGTTTGTATTGAGGGTGCAGGGTTTGGCGGTTTAGGCTTGAGGGTTGGGGGTTTAGGGTCTAGGTGTTGAGGGTTCAGTGTAGGGTTTAAGATTTGTTGTTTGATGGTTGGGGAGGGCTTAAGGGCTTGATTAGGGCGTTTAGTTTAGGGTCATCGTTTGCATAGGGGATTCTTTTCAGGGTTTCCTGAAGGGTCTTAAACTGGGGCCGGCAGGAGCCGAAGGTTATGACGGTTCAGCGCTTGGGCTCTGTTTCAGGGTTTAGGGTTTAGGGGAGTTCAGGGTTTTTGTTAGGCACTTTTTGGGAGGTCTAGGGCGAGGGCTAGTAGGGTTTTCTTGTAGCTGGCGATGTAACAATGTAGGGTTCAGGGTAGGGATGTTCAGGGTTTAGGCTTTAATCTTTGTCTAGGGTGTAGGATGTCGGTTAGCTTTAGTTAAAGGAAACCACAGGTGGGGCGTTTAGGGTAAGAAGGGCTTCTGGAAGGCTTCTGTAAGGTATATAGACCTTCTATACGGCTCCAAAAACGGTAACTATCCACCTGGAAATGTCCTAGACCCGAAACCACTCCTAAGCGCTAACATTCTGATCCTTCGAGGATTTAGGGAGTGCTTGCCAGCTCACCTCTCGGTTTGGGAGTGGGCTCGGGGCGCTTCAGGGGAGGGTTTAGGGCTTGGGCTCCTCGGGGTTAGCATGTCTGAGCCTGAGTGCTCAGAGGCACCCTAAACCCAAAACCGCAAAACCCCAAACCCTAAACCCCAAAGCCCTAAGTTTAACCCTAAACCCCTAAACCCCTAAACCCCCAAAACCCCTAAACACCAAAACCCCCAAAACCCCTAAACACCAAAACCCCTAAACCCCTAAACCCCCAGAAAAAAAAAAACTCTAAACCCCCCAAAGCCCTAAAATGGATCATAAACCCGGAAGCCCCCAAAAATTACCGAAAACACCCCGACGTTCAGACCCGAGCCCCCCAAGCCTTGCTTTCAGGGGTTTACGGTTTCGGGTTTAGGATTTAGGGATTAAGGTTTCGGGTTTAGGATTTAGGGATTAAAGGTCTAGGGTTTAGGATTTAGGGATTAAGGTGTAGGGTTTAGGATTTAGGGATTAAGGTGTAGGGTTTACGGTTAAAGGTTTGGGGTTTTGGGCTTAAGGTTTAATTAGGGTTTAGGATTCAGAGTTAAGGGTTCAGGATTTCCAGAGACCCTAAGACGGCTTACCTAAGAACTACCTGGACCCCAAAGAACCTACCTTTTTAAAGATATTATATAAGGAGGTCATGATAAGGAACCCTAAAAAGGGTAGGTTCTCTGGGGTCCAGGTATGCCTTGAACTCTAGGGGGATCCTTTAAACAAATTTAAGGTCCTTGGATCGCTAATGGGAGAGCTTTATAGACTTTTTGGGCTGGTGTAGTTGATCTACCGCAAAGGGTATCTTGCATGTTTAAGCCTATAAGCCCTAAACCTAAACCCTAAAGCCTAAACCCTGAACCCTAAACCTAAGGGCTTTCAGAGCCTCGCTGCACCCCAGGCTGCGATACTTCTTGAATGGCGTCGAAGGCAAGGGCGAAGGCCGGTTTAGGGTTTAGGGTTTACCTTAACCTACGAGAACCTACTTTTTTGTAGGTTCTTACTATAAAACCTAACATGAAATTTATAGGGGCCCTACAAAAAATTAGGTTTTGGTAGGTTAAGGTAGGGTTTAGGGCGGCGAAGGCTGCGCAACCTCCGGAGTCTGAGGTCGGACGGGAATTTAGGTCGCTGTAGGCTTTAGGGCTGTTGAGGGTTTGGGGCTTACAGGCTTACGGGCTTACGGGGTTTAGGGTTTAAAGGGTCTAGGTGTTTAGGAGGGGTATAAGGGCTTAGTGTGCTTGGCAGTTTAAGGGTTCAGAGGTCCTTGGGCTTTCCCTAAGACTCCAAATAGTCAAATACTACCTACCTTGGGGTCTAAAGTCTATCAACAGTACCTGCTTAAACTTCCCTAAACCCTAAACCCTACTTTGGGGTCTAAAGTCCAACCTTTTTTGATGGTTTCTGTTTATGATTTCGACTCTGCCCAAAGACGATGTCAGCAGACCTCAGTCAAGTAGTCCGTTCGAGTTCCTTAGGAGTTATGTTGTTTAAGGCTTAGGGTTTAGGGGTTTAGAGGTTGATAGGGCTTAAGCCAAACGAAAACATGTTGATTAATATTCAAGCTCATACGGCTTAAAAAAGCCGCCGCAACCCTAGACGCCCCGAAACCGCCTGCAAACCCTGCCCCTTCCAACACCGAACCCCGAAACCCCAACCGCAAGCCGACGCATGGATTACGGGGCTCCTTCTGAAAAACCCTCTGTGTTCCCTTCGGGCTCAGGGTTGTGGAACTTCTAGGCTTTGGGTTTTGGAGGGTTTAAGGCAAAGTGTTTTCAGTCTAGCATGTCTGTGGTTCCTCCAAATTAGGGTCCCTGTTTAGATCCCCAGTATAGTACGCCACCCTATAAAAAAAAGGAGCCTAAAAGGGGTGCCTAATTTAGAGAACTAGCCATTTAAGGGTTTGGGATTCAGAGGTCCACTAATCGACCTCCCTGGGCTTTAAACCCTAAGCCCTAAACTCAGACACTGCAGGCAAGAAGTACAAGTGGTGGTGCAAGCGATGCTTCGTCGAGTACTACATCGATTTGCCTGAAGGCTGGGATCTTTGTTTCCTACCCTGAATCACCACATGTCCCTCAACAGTAAGGTACCAACCCATAGGCTATCAATTTCTGTCATACCGGTATCTGAACCTTAAGCCCTTTCAGAATACACTTCGTCCTCAAGGAATGTAGATCCCTGAATGAGGACCTCGCCTATGCATCTAGCAAAGCGAATAAGGAAGTGGGCTTGTGTCTACGCTAGCATTCCTTAACCTACCAAAACCTACTTCTTGTAGGTTCTTATTATAACACCATTATAGGGACCCTACAAAAATTAGGTTTTGGTAGGTTAAGGTTGGCCTTATGAAGCCCACTTATACTAACACTTATACCCGTTGTCTTTCTGTGGTTCTCCACTCCCCTGAGAGAGACGCCTACACCATAGAGAAGCCTAGGTAGTTACCAATAATACTGTTGATGATCTAAATCCTGCATTACCTGAAATAAGGACCCTAAACTATGGGAATTGTGGTATAGTCCTTAGTATGGGCAATGCAGGATTGATATCACCAGCCGTATCATTCCTTATAGTCTCTTGGCCCAAAACCCGATTCTAATTCCAATTTTTTTTGGCCGGTGAAGTCTAGGACATTTTCAGGTGGGTAGTTACCGTTATAGAAGCCTTATAGAAAGTCTATATACCTTCTAGAAGCCTTATACAAGCCCAATATACCCTAAGCTGCCCACCTGTAGCTTGAACGAGGGGGCTATTCAATCAGCTTGTGATCAGTTCAGCATACACAGGTCGTAAGCAGGTCCCATGAATCCATGAGCATTGTGGACTCATGGTCCGGACCTTCCCTGGTTTCGGGTTTAGGGGTTTAGGGGTTTAGGGGTTTAGGGGTTTAGGCTTTTGAAGTTTAGGGGTTTTGGGGGTTTGGGGTTTAGGGGTCTAGGGTTTAGGGTTTAGGAGTTAGGAGTTTAGGGTTTTGGGTTCCCGACTACCCTCCACTCGGACGTTCTTTTGACTTACAAGGCTTACATAGTTTTCCCTATGACCACCATGCGTCCCCACAACTCAGCTTACAAACCCTACTTTCACTAGACCCAAAAGAGCGCGAAGCGCTAAGCCCTGATGGTCCACTACATCATTATTAGGCTCATGCATATGTACCCCGCCCCCCGACCCTAAGCATTCAATATTTTCGGGCTTGTAGGGTCTATTTTGAAGGGTTTAAATTATGATTTAGGGCTTCTCGGGGTTATTTTGAAGGGTTTCTGATTTAGTGTTCGAGGCCCTGAAGCCCACCAAAGCGCCACAACCGGGCTGGCCCAGGCAAGTGTACTCGCTGCGGGCAGTCTGACAAGATGATGTCACAACAGGAGCGAGGGTGATTTTGTTGGGGCTGCAGGTTTCGAGGGCTGTAGTATGGATCACGATCCCCATGGTTAGCTCATCTATGGGCAGCCAGAACCGAAACAACATAGAGGCTGCCGTGATGGAAACACGCGACCAGAAGTTTAGGGTATTACTACGGTGAGCACTTCGCCACACCGGCATTGTTCTCAACGCACGGGCAGAAGCACAACGATTCGAACCAAGCATTCTTGCAAGCCCATAAGCCCGAAACGCAAACCCAAGGTCATATATTGCCTACGTACAACAACTCCAAGTACTCTACACGGGAAACTCTACCCTCGACCACTGAACCCCAAGATCTCAACATATAGGGGCTTAAATAATTGGTAATGCTAACTAAACCATTACGAAGGAGCCCAAATCTCTATTCCAATTGTTAAGACCTCTACAAAACGTCAGGCCCATCGCCTTGGATCTGTCTGCTGATTCAGGGTTCGCGGAGTCTTTCTTCCCTAGAGCAGCCCATATAGATTCAAACTGTATGGGATTATTATTCTTCTTCTTTATTATTATTATTACTGCTGCTCCTACTACTACTACTACTACTACTACTACTACCATTACAAATACTATCAGTATTACTATTACTATTACTATTGCTATTACTATTATTATTAGTATTAATATTACTACTACTACTACTACTACTACTACTACTACTTCTACTATTACCATTACAAATACTATCATTATTATTATTACTATTACTATTACTGTTACTATTGCTATTACTATTATTATTAGTATTACTACTACTACTACTACTACTACTACTAGTATTCCTATTATTATTATTATTACTAAAACTATTACTATTACTATTACTATTAGTAGTACTATTGCTAAATTTACTATTACTATTACCATTATTCTTGTTACTATTATTTTTACTATTGCCATTACTAGTACTATTATTATTTCACCTAAACCCTAACCCTTAAGCCTGCAACCCTGCAGCAGATGTGTCTGCTAGGGCTTCTTTTTCGGAGGATGAATGAAAGGGGTTATAAGACTTCGAAAGCCCAAACCCTAAACCCTAAACCCTAAACCCCTAAACCTTAAAATCTGAACCCCTAAACCCGAAACCCTAAACCCCTAAACCGTGGTCTGCACCCTCAATTCTGGGCCTCAGAGCAATGACCCCAAACCCCAAACCCTAAACCCCGAACCCCAAACCCTAAAACTCCGAACCCCCAAACCCTAAAACTCCGAACCCCCAAACCCCGATCCCTAAACCCAAAACCTTAAACCCTGAACTCAGAGCCCTAAACCCGAGACCCAAAAACCCCTAACCAAGCTCTGAACTCCGAAGCCCCAAGCAGCGAAGGAGCGCTGGGCCGAACTCATGGGCCGCTTCGGAAGAACTGAGCAAAGGGTTTTCTGGAAGACCTAGTAGCGTAGCCTTTCCTGGGTTTGGGGTTGAGGGTTTAGGGGTTTAGGGTTTAGGGTTTTAGGATTTAGGGTTTTAGGGTTTAGGGTTTAGGGTTTTAGGGCTTCAGGGTTGAGGGTTTAGGGCTTAGGGTTTCAGGGTTGAGGGTTTAGGGCTTAGGGTTTAGGGTTGAGGGTTTAGGGTTTAGGGATTAGAGTTTAGGGTTTAAGGTTTACCAGCACGCCCCAACTACCCTCTATTATGCCCCAAATACCCGCTGTTCCATAAGGGCTCCATTAACGGGTACTTGTATTTCAAGCCAAATAGTAGGAAAAGGGGTATCTTTATCATTCAGATGCTACCAGTAACCCAAGCTCTGTTGTTGGCCGATCACTTAGAGGGTCAGGGTGGGTTTAGGGCTTTGGGTTTAAGGTCTAGGGGTTATAGGGCTGAAGGTTTGGGGATTAGGGTTTCGGGCTCACGGTTTGGGGCTTCTGGGATTTATGATGGCTTAGGGCTTGTAAAGTTTACGGTTTGGGGTTTAAGGGGTTATAAGGTCCAGGGCGTAAGTTACACAAGTCCCATGATCCTGTAAGCAGCTCCCAGGAGACCTAAAGGCTCTCTGGGTCCAAGGGACGTTGTCCCTGCAAGCCTACTACACGAGCCGATGCAAACAGAGCCCGATAGAAGCCCTAAGCCCTAAACCCTATCGCAGGCCTATCCCAGCACTCCAACTAGCCCGAAGTAGGTACTATTTGTAGACTTTGGACCCCGGAATAAGTACTATTTGTATACTTGGAGTCTTCGGGCTATAAAGATGCAAAATCCTGGAATTTAACTGAACCCCAAAGAAGCCCTAAGCCCTAAACCCTGAACCCTATCGCAGGCCGAAAAAATGCAAAATCCTGGAATTTAACTGCCTGGGACGTGGCAAGGAAAGCTGGAGGACTTTAAGGAGACCAAGGCAAAGCACAAGTGGAGCCACTGCAGCTGAAGAGCCTGATGGGGGGCTTCGGGGTTTAGGGTTTCAGGTTTTGCGGTTTTGGGTTTAGGGTGCAGGTTTTGGGGTTTAGGGTTTAGGGTTCAGGTTTTGGGGTTTAGGGTTCAGGTTTTGCGGTTTTGGGGTTTTGGTTTAGGGTTCAGGTTTTTAGATTTGGGTGGAGCCATAGCGTTTTTCAGAGGACTTCACAAGGCTCTGACGGTTCTGAGCTTCAGGTTCAGGTATGTTGAGGGTTTAGAGGTTTCGAGGTTTAGGGTTTAGGGGTTGGGTTTAGGGTTTAGGACGTTTAGGGGTCAGGGTTTAGGGTTTAGGGATGGGTTAGGGCCGTAGAGCCTCACCTGACTTATGATGCCCTACCGACATGAGCGTTGGTAATATAGATGCCTAACTAACAATTAAGGATACCATCTCCTTCGAGATCCTTAATGGAATATCATGGCAATATAACGCAACGCCCTCTTTTCGTAATCATGGAGGCCCCTATGTTACTTGAGTCTTCGTCGCTAGACGGACTCCCAAAGTCCCACCAAATTCTGTCTCATGGCCATACTGATCACAAACAGTTGTGATTTAAGTATGCGGGTTTTGCTCACCGTTTATGACAAAAGTTTCATTCCTGATACTTCACTTTGTTGTAGCATTACTGAAGTTACGCAGGCCAACGTTTAGCACATTTTCATCACGGGACTAGTGTTGAGGGTGAGGGTGCTTGAGGTGTCGTTTTGCGATTCGGGTCTGAATGGTTGAGTATATATACTTGTTATTCGGGGTTCCCTAACTATACGTAGAGCGAATCTTCCCGACACCCTTAGTCACCTAGTCTAATTACTCAGACCTGTGTGCTGGTGCCTGGGGATCGTTTGGTCATTGGTTGGCCATGAAGAGTACCCCATGGCAACCCACCAACTAACCACATGTGTATGCTGTATATATATATATATATATATGTATATATATATATATACACACCCTAAACCCAAAACCCTAAACCCGAAACCCCAAATGCTGAACCCTAAACCCCTAAACCCTAAAACGGTATGTGCATATACTCTCCGGGTCCTGGCTATCTCCTTTCGAAGCTTCGGAGAGGTCCTAACAAGGAGGAGTCCTGGAGATTTCTTTGGCTCTCAGAAATCTGAGCCCTGAGGGTCCAAACAAGTCTTGGGGCCCTTTGGAGGTTCTAAAGGCTTAGTTAGAAACTCTAACCCCTACGGTTGACGACATAAAATCCTGCAGTACCTTAAGGACACTAAACTATGGGAATGTTGGTATAGTTCTTATTATGGGTAATGCAGGATTTATATCATCAACCGTCTAATAACTGACCTTGAAAGAGTCTAAGCCAAATCCCAGCAAGCCCTTGGCCCTAATTTCTCAACGAGCAGCCCACCTGAACGCTGTGGGATAGGAATTGTTTCACGCTGTGGGATAGGAATTGTTTCTACATGTCTACATGTTCTCAAAACCCCAAGACTCCAAATAGCCCAAAGTAGGTACTATTTATAGACTTTAGACGGCAAAGTGGCCAAAGTGCGTAATGTTTGTATACTTGGAGTCTTAGGGAAAGGGTAGGTCTTTCTGGGTCCAGGTAGAGCCCCAAACCCTTGCGGCCCCGCTTGCAAGGCACCTAAGCCTAGGCAGCCTTAAAGCGCGAACCCCCTAAAACCCCTAAAACCCTAAACCCTAAAAACCCTAAAACCCTAAACCCTATAAACCCTAAACCCTAAACCCTAAACCTCCTAAACCCTAAACCCCCTAACCCCTAAAACCCTTTGGGTTCCGACTCTACAGGGTTTAGGGTTCTGGCTTCCGGCCTCTTTTTGGTTTAGGGTTTAGGGTTTAGGGTTTTGGGTTTGGGGTTTTGGCTTAGGGTTTTGGGTTTTAAGTTTAGGGTTTAGGGTTTTGGGTTTAGGGTTTTGGGTGTTGGGGTTTTGGGTGTTGGGGTTTTGGGTTTAGGGTTTTTGGCCAACAGAAGGGCTCTAGTCAATGTCAGATTTCGTTTAGGACTTAGGGCTTCGGGTTTTACGGACTCAAGTGTAGGCTTCTACTCTTTGGAAAACCCACAGACATACCCAAACCTGATCAGCCCTACTGCAGGAACCTGATTCAAAAACCCTGGCCCTATAACCCCAAAACATTAGGATCCATTGCAGAACACTACGCAGACCTAAGGTTTCTTAGTCAGATTCCTACTGTTGATGATAGAAATCCTGCACTACCCTAAAGGCCCTAAGCTATGGGAATTATGGTATATTCCTTATTATGGGGTAATGCAGGATTTATACCATGAACCGCGTTTCAATTGCCCGAAACTCAGATCCCTAACGCCCTAAACCCTAAACCTTAAAACCATAAAACCCTAAATCCTAAGCCCTAAAACCCTAAACCCTAAACCCTAAAACCCTGAACCCTAAAACCCTAAACCCTAAAACCCTAAACCCTAAAGCCCTATACCCTAAATCCGAGGCCCTAAACCCTAAACCCTAAACCGAAACCCAGATCCTCAACCAGGGAAGGACAAGTGGAATCGCTGGAAGAAGTCGCAGACCCTCCTTGGCAGGAGCAACCCGAGTCCAACGGGCTTATTAGGGCTTACCCATAGGCCCCTAAGTAGTTCCTTTTATGGCTTATATTTAGAATCCTACAAGGTAATCCCAAAAAGGAACTACTTAGAGCCCAAGGGGCTTATTAGAGTTTAGAGATGAGAGGGTTTGGGGCTTAGGGTTTAGATTTTAGGGTCTATAGGGTTTAGTATTTTAGGGTTTAGG
>CAJNJA010018812.1:0-10448 GCA_905231915.1 Symbiodinium necroappetens | reverse complement strand
CATATAAAATAATAAAATAAATAATGATATGATTATTGCTTTGCCATTGAATAGAATTTAGAATTCTTTTGATCATTTATATGAATCGATAATTTTTATTGAGAATTTGATTCGAATAAAATTTAGTAATTATTTTTCTTTGAAAGATCGAATTAAGAGAAAAAAGAGAGAATCTTTAATAAATTATAATGGAATATTGAGATAGAAAGAGATTAATTAAAATGAAATGCAAATAAGAAATATATGTCGTATAGTCATGTTTTTATATTGGATAATTTAATAATTGGAAAGATTCAGCTTAAAAGAATAATTTTTAAGAATAAGATCTCCTTAATTTAGAATATTTTTTGAGAAAAGATAAAAGTCGTCGCCGAATTTTATTTTGCTAGTAATCAAAGGAGACTAAGAAAAAGAAATCGTTTTTTATATGAAAAAATTTGAATCTCTGATTTTAATTTGAAAAGATGATTTAATAATTCGTCCAAATCTATTTATCTAGATAACCGAAATTCCAATTCCAAGTTAATTTGATTCAGATTAATCAAGAGGGAATTCCGCCAAAATATATTGATGGTATGTATACGTATCTCGAACAGCACTGGGAGAATTGAGAATCTATATGGAGAATGGTTGACTATTGTTATATGATGATACGACTGATTAATCTCGAATGGGCGCTTATGAAATCATATCGACCCAATATATAAGAAAAGATTCCGATAAAATCTAATGATATCATATATATGTCTCGAACGAGTGCTTGTGAAATTCACTATTTATATGAGGAATGGCTGATTTTATTATAATATGTTATCATATATATGTATATATCGAATCGTTATAGATTTCGAAAATCATTACAAAATATGCAAATTGAGTTTATTTATATTCATTATAATATGAAAAGACCTCGGAGAAATTCTCCAAATCTTTTGAGAGGTAACAGAACAGCCTTGACGAAGATATATCGGAGACTTTACGGTCCAATATATCTTTTAGGATATCTAAATTTCTCCAAATTCTTAATAAGAGATATCGGAGCAGCCAATTGCCTTGTAAATAATAATATCGGAATCATTCTTCAAAGACTGTATTTATTCGAAGGGAAAAAATTAATCTGACCAAATAAATCAATAAATAAATAAATAATTAAATAAATACATAATTAAATATATATATATATAAATATATTTAACGACCATGAATTACTAATGTTCAGAGGAGAGAAGCAATAAATTTGATGATATTTGGACGATGGATTGCTTTCCATTGATCTCTTCTTCAAAATTTTCGATATTTCTCATCGTGACTTCTTTGTTTTCGTCCAAACCGGAGCGTTCAAAGGGGTCTAGTAGTTTTCGGAAGAATAATCGGTTCGGCGCATTTCCGGCTGCTTATATTAAGGTATAAGAAAATATTTCAAATAAAATACATTTATCGATTCCGACATAA
This sequence comes from Symbiodinium necroappetens, assembly GCA_905231915.1. Taxonomy (NCBI): domain Eukaryota; class Dinophyceae; order Suessiales; family Symbiodiniaceae; genus Symbiodinium; species Symbiodinium necroappetens. The sequence continues at coordinate 8,996 of CAJNJA010018812.1, read as the reverse complement.
AAAATGAATTTCTTCTATTACTTCTCATTCAATCAATTAGAAAAAATTTCAAATACAATAAATAAATCAAGAAATTCTATAAGAGCCATGAAATCTTACGGTTTAGTTCGGATATAATAACATAATATGAGAAAATTGCTATCGTATCAAATCATTATATTCAAAAATTATCAATATCTATTTCTATTGACTCAATATCATATCAAAGAAAAATCTTAAAGTAATCTATTATTCTATTTTATATCTTATTAACCTCCATACATAATACTCAAATTAATTATCGAAATAACGATCTAATGAACTAATATTCATACTAGAAGATTTCCACGCCTTCGAACTTTTTCTCTAATCACGATCAATAAATCATTATAAAAGAGAAATTCTTATTCACCATTAACTGTATTTTAGATTATCGTACGGAATCGTAATCTCACAAAAACAAGAATAAGAGTTCCATTACAATAAAGTATTCTCTAATAAAACGCTGTCGTGCTAATCGCCTCCGTTTTCTTGTGCGCGCCCCTAGCCCCTGGAACCTCGTACTTTGGCGCGTTTCCTTTTGAAAGCCTCTTGCCTGCCTTTCTCGCGGTACTAAAATTTTGGAAATTTTAGTACCGGGAGCAATTTTTTCCCGATACCAAAATTTCCGAAATTTTGGTAGCTTTAGGAAATCTCGCGGTTTGAAAATTTCGGAAATTTTGGTAGCTTGAAGGGGACAAGCTCCCGGCAATAAAATTTCCGAAATTTTTCGGTAGGCATAATCGCGAAAATAAAATTCCGAAATTTTTGAGACGTGCTCGCGGTAATGAAATTTCCGAAATTTAGTACCGGGAGCATGTCCTAAGTCAGGCTTTGAGGACCGATTTCACGGCCGCTCGAAAAGCACTGTCTGTCTCTCTCTCTCTGTCTCTCTGTCTGTCTGTCTGTCTGTCTGTCTGTTTGTCTGCGTGTCTGTCTGTTTGTCTCGGTCTCTGTCTGTTGTCGTCTGTCTCTGTCTCTGTTTGTCTCTGTCTGTTTGTTTGCCTCTGTCTATCTCTGTCTGCCTGTCTCCGTCTGTCTGTCTCTATCTGTTTCTGTCTGTCTCTCTGTCCCTGTCTGTCTATTCGTCTGTTTGTTTGTTTGTGTCTGTCTGTCTGTCTGTGTGTCTGTCTGCTTGTCTGTGCGTCTGTGTGTGTGTGTGTTTGTGTGTTTGTTTGTCTGTGTCTGTCTGGATATCTCTGTTTATTTGTATCTATTTGTTTGTGTTCGTCTATTTGTATCTATTTATTTGTTCTCATTTATCTGTTTGTGCTTGTCAGTTTAAATATTTGTTGTTATATTTGGATTTGTCTTTATTGACTCTTTTATTTATGTATCTTTAATCTCGATTCTTATCTTAAGTATTTTTACAAATAAATGAATTCGTGATAATTTTTAGGTCGTTCGAGATGGATAAAACTTTCTTCTTGGATTAATAGAGAATAGAAATGTAGAAGTGGATTTGATTTGGTTTCTTAAGGTATTGGGATTGTCGATTTGTTCTTTGTTAATCTGGGCTAAATATTTTATGGCGAAATCGAAAATATTAATATACGTCTGAGATTCTTAAGAGCGTTATATTATTTATAGAAAAAAATGCCAAAAATATTTCGCAGCGTATTTGTGGGAATCGATCACGAAATATCTAATTATTCGAATATTTTATTCGAAGGTATATCTATATTTTATTATTATTCAATTATACGTCTAAAGAATCATATTGTCCGAAATGATTGTTGTCGAATATATGGCTTGCAACTTGCCCGTCCAGCGTCTTAGCACATATAAGAATCTTCGTCAAATCAAATTGGCCTGGCCGTAGAAATAATAACACAAGTGCGCGGGCTTGTCGTTGCGGCCCTAATAAGAAACCACAAATCTTCAAAATCCGAATATTATTAACAACCGTTGCTCCCGAAATATCAAAAAATCCTTGGTCCGATAAAAATTAGAAAAAATAGAAATCAATATGTACTTATCTCTATTTGTGAATATCCGTCTATTTGTATCTGTTTATTTAAATATATCTATCTCTATTCATCGGTATGTCCCTTTTTGTAGGTCTACCTATCTATCTTTCTCTATCTCGCTTTATTATTTCTATCTATTTTTTTCCATTTATTCTTCAATAATAAAATAATTTATAGGTTCTTTCTTCACTACTAGAAACGACAAACATTTTAATAATAAAATAGCTTGCAGCCTCCTTTCTCCCGCTGCTAGAAACAACGAGACCACTCTAGTTTATTTAATTTATAGAATCAATTAGTTTATTATTCGAAAATCATACATAATTCAAATCAATATATATTATAATAAGCTAATAGAAAAAGAAAATAGAATTCTTTTTTTCAATTCTTCATTATATGAATCTCAAAATAATCAATCTATAAATTAACTTATAATATATCTATATTAATCATTCTATTCTCATTTCAAATTTTAATCAGTTAAATTTAAATTTATATTTTCTTTATTTATCTTATTTTTTAAATCTTTATTCTAAAAATATATCCAATTTCAATAATAGAAATATAAAATCTTTTTCCAATTAAAAAAATAAATATCATATTATTTATTTAATTTTCTCTTTCTAATTAATTTCCGATTCTTTTTTAATATTTTGGAATATCTCTATCTTTCTTTCCATATATATATATATCTCATTTTCCATTTATACAAATAGTTAAATCTAATTCTCTCCTTTCATATCTTTTTATTAAATATACTAAAATATCAATATGTTAACTGTTTGAATAAATCTCATGATTTTTGATGTTTTGCCGAGAGTTAATTCTGGGATATCAAACATAAATTGAATCTGATTGTTTTGTGAGAGAGTGACATCTATCGTGGTGAGAGGTTCATATCAGATTTTAAAGAATTCTAGCCAGTCTCGTTTATGCCCCTTTTTGTTCCCGTCAGCGCAGGGGTAATTATTGTGGTTCCGTTGGCGATTAATTGTGTGATTGTGGGTGGATATCTAAACATGTATATGTTTATATGAAGATATACATATTAATTACATGTTGTCAAAGAATGGATATCATAATTGGATTGATGTCGCGGTCATGTGTATCCTCTGGATCTTTTCCCCGTTGCCGGCGAGCCTAAATGAATTCGCACACATCGTGCAAGGAAACCACCAGCCTCAGTCCGGGTTTCTGAAACATATTCACACTCTATAGTGTCATTAAGATGCCGACTCCTGTTGCGCTTGACCACGACCCAGACGAATGGTGGCCAGCTTTTGACCTCGGCTGTCACAGCGCAGCTTAAGTGGGTGAGACGAGGGCTGCCATGCTCCTGGCTGGCATCTTGCGAGACTAGCTCAGCAATGACTCCTGTCAAGAGTTTGGGGGCAGGTTCAGAGGTGCGGCTTAGGGTTCAGCGCATGGGGTTCAGGGTGGGGTTTGGGTTTGATTTACAGGTAGTAAAAAACCCATGTTGCACCAGCCACGCTCTTACAAACTTCTTGTTGGAAGGACAAGAGCCAGAATACGGTCATTCAACAAGGTGTAACAAACGAAGCGAACTTCAATTGCTCGATGGCACTGACACGAAACTCCAAGATGTCGGTGGCACTGGTCCTGTGAATGATACATGCCGCACGACACTAGTTTGAAGATCGAAAGTGATGACCGAACAGTCTCTTTGCCTCGGTGCCCGCCGCGCACCACTTCGATGCGGTTGCATGTCTTGGACCTTCGTATCGTTGAAGGCGGCAGTAGGTTGGATTTTGCTTCAGCGATTTGAGCACCAACAAAATGGATAGACTTCAGTAAGTCATGGATCCAAGCAAAGGAGCCTGAAACCTAAACCAGGAAGCTATTTTCATGAAGAGACGTTGGATGAATTTGAAGTAGCATGCAGCGCATGAAATTCCCATCTTCACCTCCTGGCTACCCCATTACTGTAGGGGCCTAAATAATTACCTACATTATTGTGGGGGTTCCTTATAAAAATTATAGTATATTGGGCCCCAAAACTCTATTCTAATTATTAAGGCCCCTACATGAGCTGCAGCCATATCGAACCTCAGGTTGGCCCCAAGGCTTCTAGCCAGGCGCAGAGAGACCATGGCGGTTGAAAGCTTAGGGACAGTAAGTTTAGGGTTTAGGGTTTCAGCACTCACTTTCGGACTTACCTTGGCGAGGTAGGGTTTAGGGTTTAGGGTTTAGGCATGGACGAGGGTTCTGATCCTGCTGCCGCATGCGTGGAGGCATTGAGGGGAGCTTCATGCCTCTGTTCAGGCGAGCTGCACAAAGGTCTGCAGCTTGGTCTGGGGCACCATCTTCAGCATCCTTCAGGCCACTCTGGCTGCGGGGAAACTTGCTGAGCGACGAGATGCCACTGTGACTCTTCGCAGCTTCTGGCCTGTCGGAGTCATCTAGTGCCTGAAGATGCAACTATAATCTCAGGGCTGCCAACTTCCTGGGATCTGAGATCTTCGAGGTCTGGGCAACATCCACGGCGCCTCTTGCAGCATGACGGCCTGGAGCACTAATCATTTATGCCATGGTGCAAGAGCTACCCCTCAAAATACCGTCGCCTACGAAGGCTGCATGTCACACAGCACTCAAAGGCCGTTTTGTGAAGTATGCTAGCTTACGGTCTTTCACATGTAAACTTATGAACTGCTACATGTCTTGCGGTCTGGTGGACAATCTCATTCTGCCGTGCCTTTAGTGCCTCTTATTCATGGATATGCTGCCATCTTATTCTGTAAAAGGCGACGACAAAACACTCCAGACTGACGACTCACGAATGATAACCACTTGGCTACTAGTGCTGTAGCTACAACTGCTCCTGAAAATGCTCCACGATAGATGTCTGGTGCCATGCGTGCGATCTGCCTAGTGTACCGCCCAACATTGAACAATGCCATTCTCCAATTTAGTGGCAGGTCGACTTACCGGCGAAACGGAGAGGAGGTCTTGGCGCTCTATGTTGTGCTGGTGAGTGGTCGTAGTATCGAAAATATGTAGTGATTGAGTCTAGGAAGAAGACCCTGGGCATCTGGAGAAGCTACAGCTGGCCAGATGATGGAGAAGACGGCCGAGGGTTGATCAGAGTAGTGTTTTCAGCTAAACACGAATCCAGAACGAGCCTATTCAACACTGCAATGAGCTTTTTTTGAATTGCACGGGAAGCTCAAACCGATTCTGGTTGCAACACATCTCGGTTTTTCGCGCTCCTTTCAGAACTTGCCATAGTCGTTCATTTGACTGTTCGACGGGTCCATACGACCTAAAATGAGCCTAATTCAATGAGAAAAATTGCTCCATTGACAGGCTCAAAACCTAAATAGAGGATACTCTTTCAATGAAGTAGGTGTGCTTTTGTCGTGCTCATCCCGTTTTTCTCACTCCATGCCTCATTGACAGGCTCCAAAGCCCAAAAGGAGCCTATTTCCATGACATAGGTTTGTTTTGCTCCCCCGCCCCTTTTTCAGAGCGCTTGCTCATCTACATCAGCATCTTTTGGAATCAGGCGGGGAATGAGGTCTTTGTGGTTTAGACTTTTTTTGGGGGTGTCTGCCGAGCTATTGTGCAGGTATGGCAACGAAGGCCAAAATCAGCCTATATGAATAAAACAATGCCGTTTCTGTCCGTCCCATCGGAAGTAAAGTGTCTGCAGCAGGTGCTGCTCCGGATGCGCATCGTCGCCGGAAGTAGTGCTGGGTTGTAATAACTTTGTCAGGAAAGGAGGATTTCGAAAATCAATCGTCAGGTCGGGAGCATAATTTCAGATCGGGTCGGATCTTTAATTCCACTAGTTTCGGGTGACCTCGCGTGACCTCGCAAAAAGAAGCTGCCCAGCTCTTGGTCATGTTCATGACGCGTGGTTCTCGGGACGAAATTTATCGCTAGGCTGCGCAGCTCCATGCCATCCAAAAGGCGTCGGACAACCCCCGTCTGCAGATGGTGCATCTTCAGCCTGCAGCTGCAACAACTGGTGCGGTTCAGCTGTGAAAGCTGGAGGTCAGCGAGCACTTAAGCAAATGAATTGGTGGCCCACTCGCCGGTCTCGCTGAGGACTCGAACTCGCATGCCCTTGCCTGCCACTTCTTCACCCACATCAAGTTGCAAACTCTGCGTGCTTTGAGAGCTCGGCTTGGCCAAAGACTCTGCTCTTGTTCTTCCAAAGATTCGCGTTTAGGCGCCAGACCTGCGCCAGAATGCTGGGTGCAGCTGCGCTTTAGGAAGCTCTGCCTCACAGAGGGTGCAAAAGGGAGAGCACCTCGGGGGTCTTCATCAGCTGCTTTGGGGGCCTGTCACGAGTCCGCCAGCTATGATCAAGTAGGCATAGATCGTTCGAAAGGAGCAGTAGACGATTTCTGCGAGCACCTTACGCTTCACGAGCTTCGGAGGCGGCCGCAGGAGTGGATTGGCGGACTCCTCGGTCTGTCTAACTGGGTCCCAGAGAGCCCAATACACCTTAATTAAGGAATACACCATAAATCATAATATTAAGGCCCCTAGAATTTAAGGTAAATTCCTTAATTAAGGGGTATTCGGCTCTCTGGGAACTGGGTTCTCGCTACTATGTGCCTGGCCTCATGATGAGGTTTGCGGCTTCGATTAGGGGCCTCGAGGCTGCCTGCGCAAAAAACAACAGCTCCGCTCTGAGGTGGGGACCGCATCTTCATCGGCTTGCCTTGCTGCTTCTTCTTCCATGGCGGCCTGGCTGGCTCTTACGTTCGGACACGAAGCTTTTCTGATGGTACCGTGATTTTTTGACTGTGGCAACTCGCCACCCTAAACCCTAAATCCTAGCTCAAACACTACTGGTATCGTTTAGGGACTGTTGTCGTACTCAACCAAGACTCAACGAAATCCAAACCCCCGTCGGTGCTGAAGGGGTGCCAGCAGCCTAGAAGCTCCGTGACAAAGTAACATAATGATGTCGGCCCGGATGCTCTGCTATTACTATATCATGCCTGCAAAGCGACATATACTATTGCAAACTAACTATTCAGGCCCCTATATTAACCCTTAATCACGGCAGACTTAGCCCGTCTTTTGCCCTTTGAAACAGCTCCCCAGAGAGCCCAAAGCCCCTTAATTAAGGAATCTACCTTAAATCATATTATTAAGGCCCCTAAAATTTACGGTATATTCCTTAATTAAGGGGTTTTGGGCTCTCTGGGTAACCTCGGTTAAAGAACCGCGCAGCGACTCTCGGGGAGGCACCAGATCTAACAGCTTGCCCTGGGTGCCCACACCTGGGATCTTCTGTCGGAAAACCGTTTCGGGCTTAGGGTGTGGTTTAGGGTTTAGGGGTTTAGGGTTTCAGGGTTTATAGGGTTTAGGGGTTTCAGCACTCACACTCGGGCAAGCCTAGGCGAGGTTACTGGTCCGACGACGCGCATTGGCGAGCAGGGGTTAGGGTTTAGGGGTTTGCGGTTTAGGGTTTAGGATTTGTAAGCCAGATGAGGCTCATGGTTCGCAGTCGGCGTTTGGACTCTCACGTGCAATGTTACGGGTTTTGGGGGCTTACCCTGAACCCTGCCCAGAGAGGCTACCACTGAAAGGACTTTATATCGGGAGACACAGGGCTTCCACATCATGCCTCACGATCCTAAAGAAGACGGTTTTCAGATCCCCAGACCAAGCCTTAACAGTCAGCAGCAAACTTTTGCTGTGCGATCGTCGCTGAGGCCCGAGCGCTGCTTCTTCCGAGCTGGAGCCACGGTCTCTTTTGGGAGAAGCGGAGGTGGCTGCTCACGCATCTGATGCCTCATGGCCAAGCGGTGTCCAGGCATGTAGGGGTTTTAAGACGTCCCATATGATATTGAGTTTTGGGGTTCGGGACTTAGCGCGACTACCCAGGCAGAAACTTTAAAGCGAGAAATAGGTACATTGCGACAAACTCATGCTTTGCATGCGAATTGAACTTGCGCTGCCCAGACTGGAATGCGAAAAAAGCTGCAAAGCGGAAGCCATGTAAGAGCCCCAACAACCCTAATAAAATCTCATGGCAGACTAAGGGAAACTTACAGCAAAAGAACTCGAATTGAACACCGTCCGGTCTGTCTGTATTCCTCACTGTTCAAGCAGGGGTTTGAGGTTTAGCGACGGCTGAAGAACAACCATGGCAGGAGAAGGCATGAGACGACTCTCAACCATCCCGCATAGAGGCGCACTAAAGTATTTCTAAGGCCGGCTTGAAGTTGTTTGTCGCCTCCCGCCTCTCTAGGACGAGCCGACGCCTTAGGGCCTCTAGGGGTTTATATGGCTTCCGCAAAAAGCGAATCGGAGCACAGATTTTGCGTAGTCGAAGCCCCAGAGCTGATCCACTTGCACGACCTGAACGACTACCGGACTCAGGAAGTTGGCTACTACTTTATATAGAAGGCCTTAGAGGTAGAGTAGACTCAATGTTAGTGTACATAAAGGGGAATATCAGTATAAGTGGATACTGATACTGTTAATAACTATTCTCCGACGTCTATATTAAGCTGTTGGTACCAGTCTCTCCCGGATCCTCCATGCTTGTCTTGGGAGCGAGCGCACTTCTCACGTACTCCTGCTCGAGTGCCTTCGCCTGACACCAGGTTTTGACTCATGCATCTGCTTTCGAAAGCCGAATCTCCCACACACTGAACAGTCCCATAAACCTCTATTGCTCCACATACGAACCTGTGAACAACTCACCTGGCTGCCTGCAACAAGCTCTTATGGCTTCAGAAGCCCTCACATGCGTGGACAACACGGTGCAAGGGATGGACATGCATCTGCCATTCTTCCCACCTCGCGTTCCTCCACGGACAATGGTGCTGAGTCCCTCGGGCGATGAGGAGACAGCAGCCCCCAAAAAAAATTGAGGGTTTGCGCGCTTGTGCGCCAGCGCAGCATTTTGTGGTTTGCGCAGCCAGCTCCAGCCAAGCAAACATATTTCGATTGCTATGTTTGCGAACTTGGAGGAGCTGTCGGTTGGGCTTTCGTGCGGGAGGATTTGGGCTTTCGTGGGGG
>CAJNJA010018811.1:0-10448 GCA_905231915.1 Symbiodinium necroappetens | reverse complement strand
TACAGTACTTTTGTGATGGCGGACCCTCTTGTGTTATGATGGTGGATGATGGTGATGATAATGATGACGATGCATGATGAAGGATGATGATGGATGATGATGATCGATGATGGTGGTGGATTGAGGCGCCAGGTGGTTGGTAGGGGGAGGGGGTGGCTAGTAGTAGTAGTAGTAGTAGTAGTAGTAGTAGTAGTACCGCAGCAGCAGCAGTAGAAAAAGCTGTGGCAACAGCACGCCTGCGCTGGCTGCTGCTGCGATAGCAGAAGCAAATCTGCTGAAGGCGGCACAAAGACCTGGCTGAGTGGCAACAACGACCGCAACAGTGTGATCAATGGTGACAACGATGAACCCTGAACCGTAAACCTAGTCACAAGCAGCAATAGCAGCACTGAAACAAATCTTGTAATTTCGGAACTTGGGGTTTCGAGGACGCTCTCCAAGCGTAGAAGTTTCCGGCAAGAGCACCGTGGGGACTTCCCTTCTTGGGTCTTTCCCCGCTGCGAGGGTTTAGGGTTTAGGGATTGCGGTTTGACAGCTTTTGCATCCTTAAGGCTCTTCATCTGAAATCCCTTGAGGTTTCTACAGTAAATCCTACGGCTCTGATGCATCTGGCTTCGCCACTGACAAAGCTAAGAGAGATCCCTGTGCACCTGTCACCAGAACTCCAACATGCGCAGGCGGATGACATGCACAATTTGCGCGTTAATAACTTTAATGATTATGATAGGGTTCCGGTGTAAAAGTATACCTACCCAGGAACCAGCACGGGGATTCCCTTACTTGCTATTGGCGCCCATATATGTTCTCCAAGCTCCCGAGCGGAAGGCCAAACCGCATGCCGAAAGTGGATCCCACACCCCCCTAAACGGGGTCTAAGGTTTATGGAATATTCGTGATACTATTGCTTACAACTCCCTAGTGTAGATACAGGATAAAACTCCCCCAAACCCGATGTTAAGTCTTTAGGGCTGCATATTGGGCCTCTGCAGAAGATCCTGCACGCCAGCCGCTAACACTCTCAACGCTCAACCCTAAACCCTGGGCCCCAAACCCTAAACCCTAAAACCCCTAAACCCCTAAACCCCAAACCCCAACCCCCAAACCCTAAACCCTAAAATTCCATCGACGCAGACCGAAAATCTGAAGCCCAAGCCCAGTCATCCGAGGCCTCGTCCAGCGGGCTCCGTGCAGGCTGCAACTGCCAGGGGAGGCACGGACGGGACAGGTCTGGGGTTAGGGTTTTGCTCAGGATTTACGGTCATTATACCTTTTCAGGGTTTAGGGCTTCAGGGTCTTGGGCTTATAGTCGTGATAGTTCTTGCTCTGAATGCATGGATTTGGCGTGGATGTTCTCCAGAAGAAGGCTGTCATCAGAAGGCCTAGAGGTCTCGTCAGTGTGGTCTTCGATGCATGTGATTACCATTCGCGCCGTCGCCGTCGCCACTGTCAATTGTGAATTTCTGTCTGGTTTTGTTTGGGGTTCAGGACTTTGGGTGCAAAGTTCGGCTCTGCAGATTGGGGCCGCTTATTCTAGCATAAGAATGAGTGCCCTAATGCTTCGACTTAGATCAAGTTTGGGGGGGTATGGTATACTATACTTATAACGAAGGAGCCCGGGGAATCATATTGGCAAATCGTTTCTAGATGAAGTGCTCCAGCTTTCCAGTTCGGGCATTTTTGCACAGAGCGGAGCTGCCTGTTGGGCTGTGCCCGCATGTCTGAGCTAGTGTGGCTTTGGTGGTTGTGTTAAAAGCATGCTCCCTGTCAGCTACAACCCCTCAAACACCGAAACCCGAAACCCAAAACTCTTGAAACCCTGAACCCTCAAAACCCAAACCCTAAACCCTACACCCAAAACTCTTACAACCCTGAACCCTCAAAACCCCAAACCCTAAACCCTAAACCCTGTTAAAGACCATCTTTGGACAGCCTCATGTGATGGCAAGGAAGGTAGGTCTGTAGCCACCGGGAGTACCTCAGACACAGGCACCCCCGGCTGCAGGTTGCGGGTGTCCTCAGGGTTCTGGGTTTAGGGTTTAGGTTTCAGGGTTTAGGGTTTAGGGTTTAAGGTTTAAGGTTTTAAGTTTAAGGTTTTAAGTGTAAGGACATAAAAACTGCTGGCGAGTTTCCTCCACTGGAATGTCCGGCCGCGGCTCATCCAGGGCTGCCGGTCGCAACTGTCGACTTCGGGGGTGGGGGTCGAGGCTTTACGTGCGAGGGGTCTCCAAATTAGGGCCCTTTTCATACGGGTGTGGAACGATTTTGGGGGAAAGGGACCCACATTTGGAGAACTCCTCAAACAGGGCTTGCCAAAGCCCTGAACGCTCAACCATATGTCTTTGAGACATCAGGCCTGGCTTTCTTCCTTTCTTATCGCTACCAATGCTGGACAGTTTTAGGCCGCTGATCTCGCGCTGTCAACTTTGGAAAGCCCGACAGTCCCCGTCCCAAAACGAAAAGGAAACCCCCCAGGGGGATCCTTCGGCCCCTAAACCCTAAACCCCTAACCCCTAAACCCTGCTCCCCAAACCTTAAGCCCCTAAACCCCTAAATCCTAAACTCCTAACAGTGAAGGGCGAGAGCAGAAGGCATAGGGCACATTAAACCCCTAAAACCCTAAACCCCTAAAACCCTAAAACCCTAAAACCCGAAAACCCGAAAACCCGAAAACCCTAAAACCCTAAAGCCCTAAAACCCGAAAACCCTCAAGCCCTAAATGCTAAGCCCCTAAACCCTAGGGCACATGTCATGTCTGGGCCGGGGGCCTCGGGGACTTCGGCCTGGGGCCTCCGGGCTAAGGCTACGGATTCTTGGTTCTGGGCTTTGGGGCGTGGGGGGTTCAGTTGGGTTTAGGGTTTAGGGTTTAGGGTTTAGGGTTTAGGGGTTAGGGGTTAGGGTTCAAGGTAGACTCTCGGTTAAGGGTTTAAGGTGTGGCTTCAAGCTTTGCTTCCCACTTCTACGCCATATCTGAGCCCTCACCCTAAAACCCTAATCCCTTTGATCCCTACGCTGTCGTCCCTAAACCCCTACACCCTGAACCTAAGGCCCTTACCCCTGCATGTATTCCCTACAGCCCAAGCCCTGAACCCCCAAACCCTAAACCCAGAGCCCCAATCCCTAAACGCCCAAAACCCGAGGCCCCAAACCTTAACCCCCAAACCCTCAACCTAAGGCCCTAATCCCTAAACCCTCAACCCTAATCCCTAAACCCTAATCCCGAACCCCCAAACCCTAAACCCTAAACCCCTAAACCCTAAACCCCTAAAGCCCGAATCCCTCAACCCCAAAAACCCTCAAATCCCTCAGCCCTGAAACCCGACGGTTCCTGCGCTGGCCGCGGCGGCTTCATCGGTGTCAGAGACGATTCGATGTCGGGGCGCCTTGGGGCCTTGGAGTAGTGGGGCTTAAAGGGTGGGCTTACGGGTTTAATTAGGGTTTAAGGGTTTAGGGTTTAGGGTTTAGGGGTTTAGGGTTTAGGGTTTGGGGGTTTTTGGGCTTCAGGGTTTACGCTTTTGGGTTTATTAGGAGGTTTTTGGGCTTCAGGGTTTAGGGTTTTGGGGCGACCGGGTCGAAATACAACCAAACGGGGGGAAATACAACCACACAGAACCACTATTGTGGGCTAGCCCAAACGAGAAAAAATTTACAACAGGCTATTGCGGTGCCTTTATACGTTTGGACATTCTCTGCAGGAAACCCATGTACAGCCTCAAGGCTCCAGCACCAAAGCCAGGCAAAGGCGGTGGTTGCGATTCGTCCAACGACGACGACGATGCGACTACCGCGACGACGACTAGTCAACGAGTACGAGCACCTTTGCTGCCTCTGCAAGTGCAACGACTACCAGTACGAGCAGAGAGTCGTCCGCAGTCACACGACAGCCTAACCACTAGCAGGAGCAGAAGCGGTAGCAGGCACAACCAAATCTCCACAGGCACGCAGGCATTTTTTTAGCCATTCCATAGAAGTATAAGTATAATTTAATCCCACGGGCAGGGTGGACAGACAGCGCCTGCGACAGGGGTGGACAGGACCTACGGACAGGGCCTATGACGGGAGCAGACAGGGCCTACAAACAGGGCGCATGACAGAGGCGGACAGGGCCTACGGACAGGGCCTATAATAGGGCGGACAGGGCCTACAGCAGGGACTATGACAGGGGTGGATTGGGCCTACGGACAGGGCCTGGGACAGGCCCTCGGATAGGGACTAGAACAGATGCGGACAGGGTTTACGACAGGGGCGGACAGGGCCTAAGAACAGGCCCTACGATAGGGGTAGGCAGGGCCTGCGACAGGGTCTGTGGCGGGGCGTGACAGGGTCAGAGGCAGAGCTACGGACAGGAGTACGGCAAGCTGGAACATTAGACCAGGGATTTTGGAAGAGTTCATACTACATGTGTGTCAGTTTGCGTATGAGTGCGCGGGCATTGCTGCTGCTTTGTCAAGCATAGGAAGGCATTAGAGCTCTTACAAAGATAAAGACCGTTAAAACCCCTAAACCCTAAACCCTAAACCCCTAAACCCTAAACCCTAAACCCCTAAACCCCCCCCTGGCCTTCTTCGCGAAGGGGGAGCGGATCGTGGGAATCGGCTGGAGCCTGGTCTGGTGCGCAGTTCGGGTTTGTAGGACTTTTAGGGTTGAGGGGTTTAAGGTTTAGGGTTTAGGGTTTAAGGTTTAGGGTTTAAGGTTTAGGGTTTAAGGTTTAGGGTTTAGGGTGGGCATTGGGTTTATGGTGTGGGGTTTGGGGTGTCGAGTTCGGGGCTGGGAGCAGAGTATAAGGAGGGTGTAGGGTCCTGCAGTATTCAAGGTAGTGAGTTTACGGTGGAATTAATATCGGGGCCAAAAAAAATGAGAGGGTTGGGGGTATGTCATAGAACCCTAACTAAACCCTAAACTCTAAAAAATAACAGTGTCGTGATACTTTGGCACCCGAAGGAATGACTTTAGTAAGTACTCAGGCCCCTGTTCTTTGGAACTCAGTATGTGGGTCAGGAGTTTCATGCCTGAGCCTCAGTCCCTTCCGACTTTGACCACCTATTTCTATGGTTCATTTGGGGTTGAGGGTTTTCTTGTTCAGGGCCTGGGCTCAGGGCACAACCAGCGCTCATCTCATGTCGCTGAAAGCCAAACTGAAACCCCAAAGATCCGCAAGCCTACGTCATCATTACCCGACTTGCGCCCTCAATCCCTGTCCCTAAGCCCGAAGTACACCCTCAACCGTGAACCCGAACTAAACCCTAAACAGCCCTCAACCTTAAGAAGCTAAGCCATGAGGCACAGGGAAGCCCAAGGAAAGCGAGGGCGATTGTTGGCTCGCCAAGCTGGGTGTCCAAAGATACACTTTCTCCTTCGCGAGGGGCTTCTGAACCCAAACTCTGAAACCTTAAACCCTCAAAGCCCCTCTGCGCACCCTTAAAGCCTTAAACCCTCGATGCTAAACCTGACCGTGCGCCCTAAACCCAAACCGTGAAAAGCTGCTTGGGGTGTTTGAACTCGAAGCCCTTAGCCCCGAAAAGCCCTAGACCCAAAAAGCCCTAAAAGGCCTTAAAGCCCTAAACGCCCTAAACCCCAAAAGCCCTACACCCTAAAAGCCCTACAAGCCCTACAGATGCCGGGTTTTTCCTGTGGGATTCAGGATTTCAAAAGAACTTGAATGCAACACAAGGACCTTCCCAGGACCCTCCAAGTACCCTCGAATAGGGGTATATGGTCCGAAATTAAGGGTATTTAGGGTCTTTAGAGGGTAGATGGAGGGTCTAGGTCCTCTGTAGTAGTATGGCTTTGGGATGCAATGTCGCATTCCACGAAAAGCATACATGGACCAGATGGGGCAACTGTTACTAGTTCGTCAGATACTCTATGGTGGGGGCTGTAGGATTGACGGTATGGGGCGTTGGGTGTCTTAGCACATCTTGCGCCTGGCCCTCTTGCGAAAAAGATGGTAACTGAACTGAAGTTCGGTCTTTATGTAAAGTCTCACCCTCGAAACTCCTCGTTTGTAACCGTTTACTTTGATTGTTAAAGGTAGGGCACCCTAAACCCTAAACCCATTAGTGTGGGTGGTAGGGACGTCGTGAGCTGTCAACTCAGGGTTCGAGAATCTGCACAGTTCAAGGCACACCTGAGGCCACAGCCTTGATTGAAATAGGTCTGTATCAGATACCCATGAAAAAATATTAAAACAAATCTGCCCCTTAAAAACGGCTTAGGGCTTAGGGTTTAGGGTGGAAAACTGACCTCCCTTGGACTTCTCGCTCCTCAGCCCGTCACACTCAAGCCCATGTCACATAACCATTAAGCATTAAGCCCTAAACCCTAAACCCAGCCATTAAACCCTGCAAAAACTCATCGAAAATCTCTAGGCCCCGGGTTTTGCTGCCTTTATGTAAGCTCGAAACCCTGAGCTCCAAACCCGGAAGCCTCTCCAAGTGCCCAAAGACGTCATCAGGGATTAGGTGAACCGGACCTTTTTCCACACCGCTGGATTAGGGGGTTTAGGGTTGAGGGTTTTATGCCAGGCAAATGAGCCTTAGTATAGCCATAAATTCCCTGCAATCCGATTACATCCAGACATGGAGCCCTTCAATTGGCCCAAACCCTCACATGTCCCAAAACCCTAGAGGCCCTAAGCCCTATTCCCTACGACTGCAAAACCCTAAGATTTTGCCTTACTACCTTCATGCCCGGAATCGCAGCACGCCGAGCCTGACTGGGCACTTCCTCCGGGTGCCAGGCATCCTCCTGAAGCACCTCAAAGCTCCATGGAAGGGTCAACAGCGTTCATGTCGAAAGGCTTAGGGATTAGGGTTTAGTTTAGAATTAAGGGTTTAAACCCAAAGCTCTGAACGTTTGGGTTTTAGGGCTTTCGCGGTTTAACGCTCAGGGAAGGTTTCGGAAATGTTCTGGGCGGGAGGGTGCTGTGGCTTGCAAGGCCCACTCAGTGCGCTCAGACCCTAAAAGATTGCCTCACGTTAGCCTCGACAGAACGGATGTAAAAAGTATGGAGTGAAAAAACCATGGCACTCATCTTGAGATGGAAAGACTAGGTCTATGCTTCAAAAGTGATGCCTCAACAGCAAGGCATGGAGATTCGATCCAGAACCCACGAACTTGACACGGTAAATTTTAGATGGGGTGTCTGAAAACTGTTGGCGGAAGGGTTGTTGAGGGGGGCGGGACGTGCGCATCACTATTGCTAGTATTGCTTGGCATCACAAGCCTCGGCGCTTACTTTGTCAGGGTGATTGGGTTTAGGGTTTAGGGTTTAGGGTTTAGGGAGGGCCGTTTGGAATGCATGTAACCTCAACGCCAAAACCCTAAAGGCACGGAAAACCTCGAGCTCTGACGCAAGCCTAGACACTTAAAACCCCAAAGTGGCTCCAAACACCAGAGTTTTGAGGTTGCGATCTTCCTTACATTCCTGAACCCCTAACCCTTTAAACACCCCTCACCCTAAAACCTAAACCCCTCAACCTCTAAACCCTAAACCCTAAACGCCTACACCACTAAACCCCTAAAACCTTAAAACCCTAAAACCCTAAAACCTAAACCCCTAAAACCTAAACCCCTAAACCCTAAAACCCCTAAACCCCTAAAACCCTAAAACCCTAAAACCCCTAAAACCCCTGCAAACCCCTATAAACCCTAAACCCTCGAAGCTCCAGAGGGCCTGCGACGGCGCAGCAGGGGCTGAGGCGTGCTGCTCATCCTCCGACAAGCTCCTCAGTAGGGTTTAGGGTTTAGGGGTTTTAGGGGGTATAGGGGTTAGGGCTTCAGGGGTATAGGGTTTAGGGTTTCGGGGGGTTTACAGTTTCAGGGGGTTTAGGGGTTTCGGGGTTTAGGGTTTCGGTTTAGGGTTTAGGGTTAAGGCTTGCAAAGCAGGAGTCAAATGCTCGGTTGCACACATGCAAGTTCAGAATCTCCGAAAATTCCCAAAACCCTGAACTCGAAAGCATCACGCCCGAAACGCTAAACCTTGCATTCAAACCCTAAGCCCCTAAACCCTAAACCCTAAACCGTAAACCCCTGAACCCTAAAACCCTAAACCCAAACGCTGACCTCAAAGATCAGGCCGTGGGATCCGAGCTTCTAGCACGAACGACTGCGGATCGAAAAGAGTGTGCACTCTACGGGTAGCTACCCTAAACCCTAAACCCCTAAACCCTAAACACTAAACTGTAGGGTTCGGGTTTAGGGCCTTTTTAACAGCGAGTTGATCCTGCCAGGGTTTAGGGTTTTGGTCGAGGGTCTGAGTTTCGGGTCTGGGTTTAGAGTTGTGGGTTTAGGGTTGCGGGTTGTGGCTTAAGCTTTATGGTCTAGGGCTACAGGTAGGATTCATAAAGTCTACCTGGATCTGTGATGGAACTGAATATCAGCTCCATCATAAGGAGAGCAACTCATTTCCCATGTCCCTCCCCGTCTGGTAGCTTAGGCTCAATTCCTTACAAACAAGATCGCAGTTGTGGGCCGTCTTATAAGCAATAAAATCCTAAATCCCCGAAGTTCAGAATGCGAACCTCAAAACACAGACAAAACCGCCCTGAAAATCCTAAAACCCAACATGCCTGCGCTTCGAGGCCCGGAACCCTACACCGTAGGCGACGAGACGCTGGCCATTCGACAACCTAGTGTCGCCTCCATCCGCATCACCACCCGAGGCCTTGGCCACCCACCGTGTCTTCCTCCCGGTTGCAAACGACAGTAGTCCGGAGATAGTTGTGGGCCTGCGGTCGGGGGTGCGCTTTTGCTTCCCACAAAGGTGCATCTGAAGGAAGCATCACCACCAGGCCACGGGCCGAGGGAGGCCTAAACCATGGCGGCCGAACGGTCCAGCAACCAGCCCCTGATCCACCGGCCGCTTGTTTAGGGTTTAGAGTTTAGGGTGCATGTTGGGGTGCCGATGCACCCGGAAGGCCATGGTTAAAGTAATGAGCCTTCCAGCGAGTCTTGCACAAAAGTCCTCTGATGCCTGTGCTGTGCTAACGACTGCAGGTCCACAGCGTGTGCACTATAGGTAGGATTCAGAGGGGCTTAGGTTCACCTGGTTCTTGCTGTAGAATCTACTTGAAGCTATCATGATAAGGAGAGCATCTCATTTGCCATATCCCTCCCATGCTGGCGACTGCACAACAAGAATAAAGTTCACACCAACCCCAAACCCTGAAACCCCAAGCCCCACGCCCTGCAGGCTCTGACCCAAACCCTTCCAGGAACCCCTTTAGAACCTTGGACAGACCCTTGAAGGAACGTTTGAAGGAACCCTTGAATCAGTCCTCAACAGGAGCCCTTACAAGAACGCGTCAAAACAAAACCTTAAGGTTCCTAACCCTAAACTCTGAACCTTAAACCTCAAAGGTCCTGAAACCCCCTAACCCGAAACCCTAAACCCGAAACCCTAAACCCTAAACCCGAAACCCTAAACCCTAAACCCGAAACCCTAAACCCTAAACCTTAAAGGAAATCTTAATGGCCGAGGAGCACGGGCTGCAGCACCTGCGCCTCCGCTTGGGGACGACGCTGACTTCATGGGTTTAGGGTTTAGGGTTTAGGGTTTAGGGGTTTATAAGGGGCTCCCTGTAACCGGAACGGAACCCTTAAAAGGAACCCTGAAAGGAATCCTTAACCCTTTAAAGAGCTCCTAGAGGAATCCCTTTTAAAGGAGCCCTTTAAAAGGAGCCCTTAAAGGGGCTCTTAAAGGAGCCCCGTTAAAGGAGCCCATTGGGGCCTCCTTTCCTACTCACCATCCTCGGGCTTCGGGTTCGGGGTTTCGGGTCTAGAGCTGGGGATTTCGCTGTCTGGGGGCTTAGGGTTTAGGGTTTGGGGGCTCATGGCTACTAGTGTCTAGGGTGTTTTGAGTTTAAGGGGCTTCGGGAATGCCGGAAACTGCGAGTACCATGATTCTGACTCGGATTTGGGGTGTTCACAGACAACTCCTACGATACGATGTCTTGCCAGGTTCTGGCAGGTTTTGGGCTTGATGATTTCGGGTTGTGCGGTGAGGGCTTGGTTCAGGGTTTGGGTTCATCACGAGCGTCGCAGTCTTGTAGATGAAGATCACCGTGCACCAAAAATGTATGAATAGTCTTGTGATGACGATTCCTCATGACCCCACCACTACTGTCCCCAAAATACTGCTAAAATGCACCATTTAAGGGAAAAGTGTACATATAAACAAATATATGTGTATATTTACATATATATATATACAGATGTATATGTGTATACATAAAGACAGCGTGGGCTCTTTCGCCTCCAAGGGGGCCTCGGGCGTCAGAATGACCGAATCGGCCGTCCTGCTTGCGGCTTGGGGGTTTCAGGTTTCAAGTGGCGTAAGGATTTTAAAGGTCTTAAGGTCTCCAAAGGTCTTAAGGGTTTTTAGGGGCTTAAGGGTTTAGGGTTTAGGCTTTAGGAATTGGGGTTTAGGGTTTAGGGGGCTTGGGCTTCAG